>APFE031715415.1:60524-76165 GCA_000404065.3 Pinus taeda | reverse complement strand
AATGGAAGAAATCTTATGTTGTATTTCCAACCATTATGTTTATTAAAGTTCTCATTTCAAGAGTTAGCCCTCTTAGTGTTAATCATAATCAGTAGTTTATTTTGAGAGAGCCCTCTCATGTTAGGGAGGCTAATCCTTAGCCAAGAGTCTGGTCTGAAATAGTTACATAGAGTATAACTGATTAGCAGCCATCAGTACATGATTTTGTGATAACACCAACAATGATGCTAAAAAAGTGATGGGCATCAGTATCACAACAAGAATGTTGAGAATTCCAAGGCCACCAACTTTAATTATCAACACAAGGTTTGTACAAACTTAAGAGGTGATAGTGTTATATGCATAGTAGGTCAAGTTCTACTCATGCCACCTTCAAGCAATGGACCAGATCAAGGCATATAAAGAATACTCTTTCAACTAGCTTAGGGAACAAAATTGCATGAAAAGAGAGAGTTATACTCTAATTTCAAGAATGGAAACATTATTCTACTTGAAAGAATGAAAATGTTATTCATCAAATGTAAAGACAAACTCTAGTTGCATGAATGTAAAGACTGTGTTACTTACATAAATGAAAAATACTAATATAATTGTGGAATGTAAACCTTATGCTACTCGCAAGAATGTAAATCAATACTCCAATTGCAAAATGTGGAAATTTTCTTTGAAAAGGGAATTAATTTATTCAATACCAACACTTGCAACTAAAACCCTAAGAAAGTGTGAATGCAAGAATCAGGTCTAATCTACTTTGCATTGATGAATCACCATTTTTATCATTATTTTCAAAGAATATTAGCTTTAGTGATAGAGTCCATGTGCATTTCATAAGAAAACAATTATTATTATCCAAATGTGGAAATTTGTCCTCTAACTTTGATTGTAGAATTGTACTTGTAATGAAAGAAAGGTGAATCTAGAGTGGTCTTTGGTCCTCCCCAATCATGGATTCGGAGCCTGGGGATAATTATACAAGCCCAAGAGACAAAAATAAAAATTCTAGAGCAAATCTGGTCAAGTTTGGGCAATTCCACAGGATGCTACAAGATTGTTATAAGATTTCTACAGGATGCTACAAGATTGCCATGTTTTGCTACAGGATTGGATCTGTGAGCATCCTAAGGGTAGAAATGAAGGCTATATGAGGCCATTTCCAAGATCAACATCTCTTAGAGGCCCATCTTGCATAAAATCAAATGCTCACAATGTCCCTTAATGACCCATAAACGCAGTTTCGATGGAATTTGTTTTAGGGAAATGCGAGATAACAAGAAAGTGCTTGTTGATGGCAAGAGAGATTTAGGATTAGTGTGCCAACCCTATAAGCCATTGGTAGTACCTGGAAACCAACAATCAATCCCTTTTTGTACTTGAAAAGAATGTCAAAATAATGGTCGATTTGCAACAAAATAAACTAGGAAAGAAAGGATGAGTTGAATTTTATGAAACCAAATAGGAAAGGATGAGTTTAATTTTATTTCATTAAGAAAAAATCTATCTCACATCATGCATCTGACCTACATACATGAAATGTTGAAAAAGAATGTAACTTTAACTCCTAGATGTGCAGAAACATAGTATGTAAGAGAACAATGATCTAAAGCCCAACAGTTTGCAAAGGAAGATAGCTACATATTTTTTCTTGTTGTTGTAGACTCCTCAACCACACTTCCCACAAGAGAGGTGGTAATCAAGCATGCAACAACAATTTTTCTTGCAAGTAAACTTGTACTAAGAAAGAAGAAAATGATGCTACTAGAAATAATGCATAAATAAGATACAAAAAGAGAGTCTGGAGCCTATGGGTTGGGCCCTGACCCAAGGGGACTCGACCATCTAAAACAAACTCAGATGTGATAAAACAATAACCTTATCATTAACATAAAATGAATTTCAATTACATCATGCAAAGGAGAATGAAAATGACATACTTAAGCACTTGGCTCTTAGTAGCTCTTCCTTGCTTCAAAAGCTTGAATCCTAGTGAACCCTTAAGATTATTTATTTATACAAAGATGATTGAAGGGAAACCTCCAGTTCATTGGCTGCTAGTAGACCTCAAGTTATTGATGAGTGATTCTAGGGATCAAATCAAACTGAAGGAGAGTAAATGTAGGGGCAAGCCTCCTACATCTCCTCTAGGTGCCTCCAACATTCCTTTTCATAGTAAATGTACTAAAAAATGTTATTTTTCCTTCACATTAGGCCACAAAGTATGACAAGCACCCTTTAATCTTCCTACTAAGCACATTATAGCCAAAAAAATCTAATTAATGTGAGAAAAGAAGAATTTATAGGATGGATGGTAGAAACATGGGCCTTATAATATGCCTATTGATGGGGCCCATTAATCCTCATGGTACTATCTTTTCCATCTTCATTATGAGAGTCTAGAGCACATATTTAATCATTATTCTTTCACTCGAAGCTTAGGGAATAAACTAGTTGGGTGTTTTCTACAATTTGATAGGGATCCTGATAATATTTCGAGCACCATAAATGGGTGTCACAATCAAACCTTATCCAATCCAATCCTAAACTACATTTGGACCCTCTCCCTTGGCTTCCTCCTTTGGGGTATATTTATTATGGAAAGAATGCAACAAAAGAATCTTTAAGTGGTCTTCTATCCCTCTAAATTCTATTTGGAATTCTATCACTCACTAGATTAAGGAATCTATTTTATTTATTAATTTCTACCCTCAAGAATAACAAATATATAGTAGTGAAACTCATCTCCTACTAGCCTAGTTCCCCACACATACTTCTTCATTATCCTCCTCTTCGCTTTCTACTCTTCCTCCTTATAATCCATCCTCCTCAAAGGGAAAAGGTTCTTTCTCCTTCCTTAGGCCTTCCCCTCTTGTTCCTTATCCCTTGACCTTATCATATCTAGTTGTCTTTTTTCACCTCCTTCCACGATCATATTTTTGGGCCCTCACTTTGTGATCAAAGTGTCTCCCCTGTCCTTCATTCTCTAGATTTTACCATTTCTCATTTCGGTTTTGCTGTCAACCAGCTATGTTTTTCCCTATTTATTCTTTTGGGTGGTCGTCTTCTCTGAGTGGTTGCAATATTGTCCCCATACCCCTGAGTGGCACCTTTTCCTTTTCTTATTCGAAGGTGACAATGGTGGAGGTTCCTTCGAGCTTAACCCATACTTGGTGTGGCCTCTCCATTGTCCTCTTCTCTTTCTTTGTCCCTTATGTCTATTGCCTAATTTTTTTTGCACCTTAATTTTATGTACCATGCTTTGTCAGAGGGCATGAGTTCGAAGGGGAACTGTGTACTAGTAGGATGATTCCCACATGGGCAACACCCATATGCACCACTATTTATAGGAATTTTCTTCGCACTCACATGAACTAACACTAGTTCATATCTAGGAGGAACTCACACATGTACAAGGAAAAGTTTCTATGTAAAGACAACACCTCTCTGACACAGAGGTCCTCACTAAATGGGCTATTTGGATTCCAGACAGTAGCCACACAAGAGGTCAATTCAACCAATACATGAAAATTGCCTATCTTTATTGACAAATGAAATTATTTCTCGGTCTCACCCTCGTGGGTAGAAACAAGCATCAAACCGATGTTCTTCACTCCCTAGAGTACCTTCACCAGCATTTGAGGGACCTATATCAGAGAATGGAGAGAAATAGACAACATTTTGGCATTCCCCTGTCGGATAGGAAAACATCTGAGGGCTCTAAGGAGCTCATCCAAGTTGGAGGTTTTGATTCAAAACATTCTACCTAGTATTGTTTATGTCGATGTGTTTTTCTCCCTATGGTGTAGACTCAGTTCTACAAAGATGTTTTAGACATTGTATCTAGTTTACTATGTTTACTTACTTTTAGCTTACATTGTACTCAAATGACTCTCTCCTCCTTATGGAGAGTAAATTTTGAATCTTATTAGATCTCCTCAATGAAAAGTTAACTTGTATATTTTCAATATCTTTTGTAAACTTCTATTTCTAAATAAAATAAAAAATTTCACCACAAAAAAATAAAAAAATAAAAAATAAAAATCTACATAAGACATTATACACACTTGCTATAAAACAAATATATATTAAAAGAAAAATCAAAACAAACCTTGTAAATCATTCCAATAAATGAATTTTCAATGCATTTTATTTATGAGGTATTCATTATTTTCATTGTCCATGTAATAACAAGTTCATTGCTAGTATTATATATTTGATTAAAAATTTATATGTGTTGGGATTAAATTAATTTTCATATAATATTTTGAAATGGTATTAAAAAGTTATATATATAATAATATATACTATATAATATATATATATATATTATATTATATATATATATATAATAATATAGATATATTAATTTTTTAAATATATTATAATTGTTATATAATATAAATATAAATAAATTGTTTATTAATTTTGTTAATATAAGAGCTCTTATTTTTTAAATTTTATTTTATTTTTTAAATAATGTGCAAAAGAAATTGTTTGTTAGATTGGATGATTTGAGATTACGTAGATTTACATAAAATATATATATGAAATCACCAAAAATTTTAATTCATTTTAGTTCATTAAAAATTATATTTTTAAAAATAAATTATTGAAACATTATAAAGGGATGTTTTAGGCCATGCAATTGGATGCTTTGAAATTATATAGAAGTTGTATTAGAGATATTGTATTAGTTTTGAAAAAATATTATAAACTATTGGAAAGTTACAAGAGGATCAGCTTTTCGCTTAAAAAAGTTACTAGAAGATGCATTGGTTCAAGCTTAATCAAAGGGGACCATAAATCATGACACCAAAACTGACAATGATGTTAGTATTGGACTAAGGGAAGATGCTATTAGATATGAAATATGTGAAGTTGCACCTTCAAACTAATATTTAAATTAGAAAAGCTTTTGCACCCTAAAACCAATATCTAGATTAGGAAAGCTTTTAGGGCAATAATAATGCCTTATAAACTATCGTTGTCTTGTTATTGTTATCTATGAGATATTATTCATAATAAGAACACACATAGAAGGAGAGTATTAATGTGAAATGAAATCTCAATGTAGAAATAGCCATTTGTGTAGTAAAACTTGCAATCATTACGAACATTATAAATATATAACAACTAGAAAGTAAAAAGGTCCCACATCACATTGATTAAAAATTATTGATAATATTAGTGTTATAGTGAAGAAAAATGCTATTATATCAACCTAGAAACTTAAATCTCAAAATTATTTTCATAAAATCATATTTTTTAAAATCTTTAAAAATTTTCAATCTCAATTAAATTTCCATTATTTCTTTTATAGATAACATTAATCCTTAATAAAATATTCACAAAATAACGTTTATAATATTTTTAAAATATATAAGAATTATAACCTTCTTATAAATAAAATGCATTCAAAAAAATTCATACATTTACTTTATTAAAAAAACAAACCAACAAAACTCTTCCATTATACAAAAATGTTTAAATTATAAATATAATACTTAACAACCACATAAATCTTAAAAGCAATATAATTGATAGGTTAAAAACTAAATAATAAACCAATATTTATATATATAAGAATTCTAAAATCATTTGACAATTCATAAAGTTGTAATCCATGATTTATAAAAGTTGTAATCCTCATATAAATGGCATAACATGCATTCCAACCAGAACATTTATGCATTTGTTGTACACCTATATATGAATCACATATATTATGCATTTGTTGTACATTGGTAAATAAATAATGGAAAACTTAAATATGAAGGAGAATGTGAATATCTAATCATAAAATGCAAGCATGAAAGCCTACGAGAAAGGCACATGGAGACCTGGTTTCATCCATATGACCTTGAAGTTAACCCACTTCTGCCTGAAGTACAAAGATGCATAAAGTAGATTTGACAAGGATTTTGGAAAGTTGTGTTGGATTAAAAAGATAAGAACAGTTAAGGCAAAAGGAGGGTTACCTAATGTGATATATGTGGTCCATGTGATTGGATTGAGTTTCAAAATGACTTTCCCTAGGGAATGTGCAAAGGCATCAAGGAAAGTAGGGGCGATGAAATGATAACATCCACCAACCCCCTCGTTCGGTTGGGCTGCACCGCTTCCTCCACTGTCTACCACTCCGAGGTCCGTGAAGTACGGGCTTGCGAATTCGGTCAGCAGCACACCACCTCCATGCGAGACCTATCAAACCAGTAAGATTTTGTCGATCACCTACAATGCAAGGGCGTGGCTGTTCATAAAGAAAAACAGCTGTTCTGTGCTTTCAGTGTTGATGCCTCCAATCCCATCACTCTATTTATTCCATCTGTGTTCTTAAGGTCAACCGTTGGTACATTCCATCATACTCTCCCTTTGTTCAAAACTTTGACACAAATCAAAATCCTTATGATAGCTATCGAATTTTGCAGGTCCCATCCACTGCATATCCATATCACCATTCGCTCGTATGAAAAAAAAGTAGTTTTACATACACTGTTGAATGGGCGATTGGTTTTACTCATCTCTGAATTGACCTGTAATCCATGATGGTGTTTAGATTGTGAATGGGCTGTATGTGGATAATACTTGTAATAACTGTCAGAATACATGGAACCCTGTACTCATTGGGTGTTTTTTTCCTGTGTACTGCCTCAGAATTTTCAATCAGGTAGACGGATCTCTATTGACTTTTGTTGGAATTTGACCAGGTTTGGATATTGGCCCATTGCCACTCAGTGCATATGTTTCCCTCCATGAGCTCTACCCCACCAATATTTTTAAACACGGTCAGAGTTTTTCCAAATTTTCATGCTCCCACAAACTTATTATTCGTATGGTTTTATTTTAATTTTGATGTCATATTTATTTTGAGAGAACTTAATGTTTTGATTTTATTTGATTTTATTTCAAATCTGTTTATCAATAGAATGTTATCATCAAGATTGTGCAAAGCTTGGTCTATATTGCTATCACAAGGATTGTGCAAAGCTTGGTCGATATTGCTATCACAAGGATTGTGCAAAGCTTGGTTGATGTGGGATGCTATCATCACGATTGGTCGAAGTGAGATGCTATCACCAAAATTGTGGGAAATGTTGTCATCAGGATTGGTCGAAGTGAGATGCTATCACCAAGATTGTGCACAAAGCTTGGTCTAGTTTGGATGCCCCTTGGGATAGTTTAATTCCCCCAAAGGTGGCTCCCATCCTCAACCTCACCCCACACAAACCAATTGGTATACACTTCATAGGTTGAAGCCCATACTTTGATTATTAAAAGAAGATTATATGTGTTTGGCACTAGTTTATTTCTAGTTTGTTGTTAGGGAAATCAAATTATCTACAAAACAAGGGATTATTAGTCCAAGTAATTTCAAGTTTGGTAAAAAACTAAGCTCAATAAAGGATCTCTATATGTGCTAAGGAATCAAACTAGACATCAAAATCACCTTAACAAATCTTAAAGAAATTGAAAGCAAAAGTAATTGAGAATATATGGGAAAGGTAGAAACTAAGAAAAAACAGGAGCACCCACCTTGATGGGCATTGAGCAATTGTTCTAGGGTGGTTGGGTCTAGCACTAAGAGAAACTTGCTTATATGGGTGCTATCTGATTATTGATTTCCTTGCGTTGAAGCTGAATATCATCCAATACTAATATAATCTCATCCTTGGCATCATCCTTTTTAAGCAAAAAATTGCAGATGTAAGACTTCATACACTTGAATAAATGAATTGTGTACAAATATTGATTTCAAGGTCCATGGGTGTGCCCAATATGAGGCACCCAGACCATGAACACTGCGAATGCTTCCAAGCCCAACAAATAATCCTTCTCACCCTTACCTCACCCATCACTCCCTGCAACTCATCCTAAATTTCTAGGTTGTTTGTTCATGGTATATGTGAGCCATTGTCTCATACAACATATGAGCCCATGAGCCACTACGAGAGCCTTTGCCTCCACTACCTCATCTTCCCCTAGCTTGATGATGGGTCATTGTTGTTGTTATCGAGAAGGGGAGAAAGATATGGTAAAGCTTGAGAGGTTGAGAACCAGAGGGCCAAAGAAGAGAGGAGGGTAGCACATGGAAGCTCAAAAAGTGCCAAAAATCAACCAACTAGTTGTTGCCAACAAGGCCACTTACAAAGAGGAGGGTAAGAACAATTAAAACACTTGGATAAAATATTCCAGGAGAGACTAGAGGTGAATGGAAATACAAGTTGAAGGAGGTTTTTTTGTAAGGGAAATAATTCCATTACGAATATAATCATGAACTACACGAGAACCTCACTGGAGCATGTGATCTTTCTAACCCCAATACAACTAAGCACAAAAGAGTGATGATTCAATTGAAGCATCATAAATTTACAATCTAAGGGTACAAAATTTTGTTTTTTCATTATTTAACATAGTTGTGAGAGATGTTGGCCACATCATCCTCATACATGAGGTGATGGTAACACTTACTCCTCAGCACATCAAAGTTCACCCTATAAGTTTGTGTGACTAAAGAAATCTTTATATTCCATAAATGAATATATTAAGTTGTCAAAATGATTAGTCTAAATGATCTCCCAATACATTACTTCTATTTGTTTGTCTTTTTATTTGAAATATGGTAATACAATTCTAGATAAGTTTAACAAATAGAAGTCATGTATTGGGGAATCTTTTACAATAATCCTTTTGACAACTCAATATATATTCATCTATGGAATATAAAGATTTCTTTAGCCCCAAGTGTGTGTAAACACTTGGGGCTAAAGAAATCTTTAAATTCCATAGAAGAATATATATTGAGTTGTCAAAAAGATTATTAGAAAAGACCCCAATACATGAATTCTCTTTGTTTGTTTTTTTGGTTGAAATATGGCAATACAATTCTTGATGATTTTGTTAATTTTCATTCATTAAAATATAATTTTAAATGCATAAACATATTTAAAATATTGAAAAAATTTAAAATATTTAGTCTATACACATTAATAACTGAAAATTCTAACAATTATTTATTGGATTTGAGACAAAACATATAAAAAAAATAATAATAATGCAATTTTATTTTAAATATTAATAAAATATAGCTTTATTCACATTATATATATGATTATAAATTTTATAATTAAAAAACTGTAATAAAAAAAATATCAATTTAATAAATATCATTAAATAATTTTAAAATATAATATAAATATTATACCTTTTTCAAATATAAACATCTTTGACCAAAAGAAAATAATTATAATAAATATTTATTTTATTTTGAAAAAAAATATTAATTATATATCATATTAAAAAAGTATAAAATATTATAATATAAATAAATTTTTATTTTAATTTAATAATATATTTTCTGAAATAAATTATATTATAAATTATTTGTTCTTAGATTACATAATGCGTATGTCATATTCTTTTAGTTTTCTGTTTTTTTTAAATGTGAACATGTATTTTTCACTGTTATACCTACTCAAATATATATTGATAATTTGATAGTAATTATTTATATAAAACACCTGATTTTTATTTAAAAACAGAGAACCATTGAAAAAACAAGAAGAATCTGTATCATTTGTTGAAAATTTGATGGCATGATATTCTATACAATGAATAAATCAAAGGAATGTAGTTTGGTGTAAACAAAGGAAGAAATGTCCATTATCTGTTGAAAAATTGATTACCTGTTACAGTATGCATTGAATAAATCAAACGAATTCAGTGGATGTTGATGTTTGAATTGCAATGTCTTTTTGTCTGCGTTGTTAACGAAAGAATGATAGAGCTGTGAATTGTTTTAGGAGATGCATACGTGTGATAACCAATGGGCGTAGAATGATGCTTGTAAGGTCACCCACCTCATGATATTCCCTCGCAAATTCAAAAAAGGGGAGACATCAATGAAGAACACCGAGCTCCTTTTCATGGGGAATCTGAGAGAAGTCAAAAAGCTCGTTCCCCAATGCTGCTTGGCTCGCTGATGTAAATCCATAATGGTGGAGAAAAACCGATCCAAGAATAATATTAAATAATACAAGCCTATCATGGAGGTGCCCCAATGGGCTAACACTTCCAAGGAATAATGATAAAAATGTTCTTTCACATCAAGAAAAGGAGAGGAGGAGATAGTACAGGAGGTAAACCTGATTTCAATTTTTAATTGAAGGTTCATTGGTATTAGTGATGGAATTTGATGGGCAAATAGTTTGTTATGGGTGATTTGCTAGTTAAATATAGTTAAAAAAAATTGTAAAACTATCGAGATTTTTTCTTGAAATTGTGAAGCCGCAAGTTGGGGAGATGTAAAACTGAAGCTACAGGTTTGGTAGTTGTGAAAATTATAAGATTTTTTCTTAAAATTGTGAAGTAGGAGGTGTGAAGACTGAAGCAGCAAGTTGGGGAGGTGTGAAAACTGTCAAATTTGATGAATAAGTCTATTTTGAAATTCAAGAGAAATTCCAACCTGATTGGTAAGGTTAGTGGGTTTTTTCACTATGCCATAGCCAAAATGAAAAAGCCAAAATGAAAAAGAAAGCTCTGAATTCTTGTGATGGGCAAAGCCAAAAATTGATTCATGAGCAAGTAGAGATGTGATGTCAAACTAATCTTTACTTGTAACAGTTTCAGTAAACACCATTCCTTTCTACTTTATACTGTGTTTTTTAATTGGGTAAGAAGTCAACCTTGCCAGTGAGAGCATATTACTCTTTCATAAACTGAATGATGACTAAAATCATGAAAGTTTTGCAACCACGTGAACACCAAATCTCATGTTTTATCCTTGTTTCAATGGTGAATTAAAAAATTGGCGTACATATCAACAGGACCCTGGTGGCTCCTCCCCAAATCTATGTATTGGGTGATCATTAATTGCAGCTACAGATGAAGGGCCAACCGGGCAAATTTAGTGACTTTGTTATGTCATTAATCATAATCAGAATGATTGCCATAAACCCAAATGAAATCAGAGAAAACCCATGATGCTTCTTGACCGCGTTTCAAGAGATTTGAACCTTCGTTCAAAGGGGAAAAAAGCCTCTGCCTGCCTGCATGTTAGAAGCTACTGACCCTGAAATTTTCATGACTAATATTGTCAGGGAAAATAGTCAGTCTGTGCTAGGAATATAGCCGACATACAACAGAGTACTATAGAAATATACAGCCAGTGATATACGCACAATACATGTACAATCTGTGTGAGGGAAGGCACAAAATGACATCAATCACCACCCCCACAATGAGCAGAAGGCACAAAATTCCATCTAACAACAGCAATTATGAGAGCGAGTATCTTCTTGCTATTTATCCACGGTCCACCTCTTCTTCCACTGCTCGTCCTTCTTTTCCCTTTCATTCTTCGCTCGTGTTGTGCCACTTCAAAGATTCCTTGCCTCCCTCCTCTTTAAAACCAACCTTATATCACTAGCTCTTTCTCATCATTTCTTAAATTGGTGGCCATTCTTAGGCTTTTTCTCATGTTTAATATTTCTGCCCACTGCACTGATCAAGGACTTGATGATCAGGGGGCACTAGATACACATTGTTATTCTTCCAGTTGTTGACTTAGTGGGTTTTATACATAAGCTGAGCTTTTATCAATGGAAGCCAAAATGGCAAACTTGAATTCTGTCACAAACATGCCATTTGCCTGCGAGAATGGAGGTTGCAACAAGCGTTTCCGGCCCCTGGTTCCAAAATTAACCCTTTCTCCAAACAGCGCTGCTCCAATGGCGAATGCAGTCTGGTCCACTCAGCAGTCTCATGATCAGTACAGCCAGCTGCAACAAGCTTTCAGTTCGGCTACTAGTGGTAACAGTGTTTCAGTGTCCGCTGCAGCCTGCCTTCTAGAGCCAAAGATTAGCAGGTTGGATGGAAAAGTAGATGACAATTCCAATCAGAGAAACCAAATTGATAGGCTTATCAAAGGTGAGTCCTACATGCTTTTATATGCTGGTACATCTCCATAGAATTTGCCATATTTGTTCAAGAGGTATCAAATTCCTGGAGTTACCCATCTTGGTTTTTTTTTTTCTTTTTCATTGCTTAAATTGAGATTCCTTGAGCTTTTTCACTGTGTAAATTGAGATGGGTACCTTAAGATGCCAATACTGAATATTTTCACTGTTTAAATTGAGATAAGGTAGGTACCTTAAGATACCAATCCCGAGTATTTTCACTGTTTTAGCGCCTTAAACCTTTTTTCACTGTTTAGCACCTTGAACTTTTTTCAATGTTTAGCACCTTGAACTTTTTGAGGCCTGTGGGAGCATTAATAATATGCAGTCATGGAAATCATTGAATTTATGAATATGTAATATGCAATATTGTTAATGATAGAGTGATTAGTACTTCATGTTGATTAAAGACACCGAGGGAATTCATTAAATTTATGAAGTAATATGCAATATTAATGGTAATGATTAGTGATTACTTTCACTTTTTTAGTGGCATTATTTGTTATAATTAAAAGGAAAAAATCATTTTGGCGGAGCGGGCACTCAACTACTGAAACGTACGTGCCATTTCTTTTTGGGAGCCTTTAGAACCCCAACGGATTACTGCTTGACCACAGGCGAACCCACTTGTTATATTCAAATCTTATTCCTTATGTTGTTGAAGGAATAATTGCTGGGAGCTTGGGTAATACTCATCATTAATCTCTCCAACGTCGTTTTGGGCTGATCCTGAAATAAGTGATTCATATATGGTTTTCTCTAATGGTTGAGTCTCTGGTTCAATTTTGTGTTAGTGGGCATGGAAATATATTTTCAATTTGTACTCATTTCGTGTGAAAAAAACTGGTGCAGGTGACCAACAAAACATGAAGGAAGAACAAGCAGAAAGCTGTGCAGTACAGTCTCAGCCAGCAGCCTCTGGGACTCGATGGAATCCAACACCAGACCAGATTAGAATCCTAGAAATGTTTTACAAGGGAGGAATGCGCACCCCCAATGCAGAACAAATCGAGCACATTACAGCACAGCTGAGGCAGTATGGGAAGATTGAAGGCAAGAATGTGTTCTACTGGTTTCAGAACCACAAAGCCAGAGAAAGGCAGAAGCAAAAGCGTAACAGCAGCATGCACCAGGTAGCTGCCACTGCAGCAAAGAAAACTCCAACAACAATAATGGCAGATAACCCTAATGAACTTCACAAGCCCAACTCCAACGGTAGGTTCCAGTCATATAACTCCTGCCAGCTATCAATCTTTATTTTCTTATCTGTTGTTGGGTGCTATCAATTATATTTTTCTCAAATTTTGGATGGTTGAACTCATGATTGGTACGTCACTGATATCTAAGCAGGCACATACTCTCTCTATAATTTGCCTTTCACAGCAATGTCTGAAGATTCTCGGCTCATGTTCACTTCAACGTCCTTGCTAACTATGCCATGTTCAAAGGTGAATAAATTTGTTTATACCCCACATAAAATTTTAATTCATGTAAGCTTAGCCATTGCCACCAGCACTAGCATAGATCTGCATAAAACTCAGGTTAATAGATTCTCAGGTTGATATGGATCTGATGTCATGTACATGTCAGTGATTCAGTTTTGAAAAGTTTTATATTTCAAAAAAAAATAGTAGGGTTTGGTCAGTGTATGTGTATAAGCTTTTATAAAATATTATTTTAAGGTAGCAGCTGTTTATGGAGAGGGACTGTATATCTCAATAACATAATAATAGTTACTTTATTATTCATGGCTGATTCTCCCCTCCCTTCCCTGTTGTAAGAATAAAAGCAATTCTATAAACTCATTTTTAATGTTACAATTTTTGCAGTGAACTGTGTGAAACAAACATTTAATGTTTAGAACTAGACTCTCCAGTCATGGTTAGGATCGTTAGCCATTCATGGTTAGGATCGTTCTCTCACGATCTTTGTCGATGGGTGGATATTATGTAGGATTCCACTCTAAATGTTGGCTATTTCAAAAAATTTGATTATTGATCTTTGTCGATGGGTGGATATTATGTAGGATTCCACTCTAAATGTCCTATTTCAAAAAGTTTGATTATTGATTATGGTGGAATATCCATTTGAAATGTTCAATATTTTGTTGGATATTTCAAAGTTTTTGATTTTTGATGATGGTAGAAAATCTACTTAGGTTCAACATTTCTTGATATTTCAAAGTATTTGGTTTTGATTTTTGATAATGGGTAAAATATCCACTCAAACGTTCAACATTTCTTAATATTTCAAAGTTTTGGTTTTGATTCTTGATAATGGACGAAATATCCACTCAAACGTTCAACATTTCTCGGATATTTCCAACGTTCAACATTTCTTTCAACACTTCTTGGACATTTCCAACGTTCAACGTGGGACAATTTCACAGTTTTTAATTCTTGATAATACATAGAATATCCACGTTAAACATTTCAAAGCTTTCCCTGCCTTTCATGGTTCATGATTAACTATGAAAACCTACACTCCAAAACTTATTTTCGTCTGATAATGCCTTGCAAGAATTCTCACAACTATAATATCTCCATTTTGCAATGACTTTGAGGTGAAAGGTTTCTGAATGTGGTTATTTTTTCATTGTTTTCAGGGACTGGCAGCCTCTTTGGCGCAGGTGGGTGTTGATGTCCTAACACCTGCAACCAATGGTGCCAAAAGAGATGGGCTAGATGTACTAAAAAAAAGTTCTCATGGGCCTCCACAAGTACAGATGAATGAAGAAGGATCGCCATCGAAGAACAGTATGATATGGGATTCCATTAATTCCAGTGGAGAAGGAATTATAACAAATCTGGCATTGAGCCAGGCTGCTGCTGATATGCCTGTGAATGCAGTAAACTCATGCAAACGAAAGAACAGATTGTGGCAAGTCATGAGTCCCAACGAAGAACTTGGCCTGCACACAGAAAGCAGCTCAGAATCAATCTGCCTGCAGACATCTAATTCTGATCCCATTAATCCATCTGACTATACTAACGAAGAAGACCATCGCCAACTCCAGACTCTGCAACTATTCCCCTTGCGTCCAGAAGGGTCCCTCAAATCTAAGGGAGAAGTCAATATGGACAACTCAGTATTATCCTTGCACGTTAATCCTTCTTCCACTTATCCATTTAGAGAATTTAACAAGTCTGCAGAATCCTCGACTCAGATGGGAGCTGCCATTTTCGAGGAACACAAGTATTCCAAGGCAGCTGAATTTTTTCCTAACCTCTCTGCAGATTATTCCTTCTTGAATTCCATGACATGAAATTGTTGTCGAGGAGGATTTCCAATTTTTGTACCAATATAGTTTTTTTTTTCTTTTCTGAAAAATTGTTGGGTTGCTTTTTTTCTTGAACAAAAATCATTAGTTATCATTTCAAAGTTGCTTCTGTCACGCGTGCACACACAATCTCTTTACAGCAATAAAATAAAATAAAGAATAGTTCCAGATCCTTACTGCAGGGAAAAAAAGCAGTTGAGAAAAAGAGACCTGAAGTTGGAAGAGATAGCTATGCAGAGAAAAATGCAACTTTCCTCAGCGAATCACATAAATTCTATATTAATATGTTAAATAACTTTACGACTTTTAAGCGCTAATATTGACAAAGGTATGGTTGAGATTGTGAATGCCACATTCGTCACTTACAAAAGTCAGGTGAAAGGCGCTTGAAATAAATTTAAAGAAAGATTTTT
>APFE031715415.1:48723-59841 GCA_000404065.3 Pinus taeda | reverse complement strand
ATAATAATAATAAAAGATGCTTAACATTTTCTTCAATATATGAATTATTTAAATAATGAATATGTGAAGCACTTTATCTCACCTAAATTTCATGTTGGGTTTAAAGGAATACATGATTTGTAAGGCTTTCACTTAGTGTGGTATTAGGTGTCTTTGTCTCACCATCATCTTGGTAGTTAGTGTATGATGTAGATGGACATATCCAAATGATGATGCCTTAGATAAATTAGTTGAACATCTTGGTTTGTTGGCGGAGCACATCTTATATGGTTGAATGCCTTGGCTCATTGGTAATGCACATTTTGCATAGTTGGTTGTATTTTCCTATTCAAAAGACATACCATAAATGAAGTTGGGCACCCTTGCCAATAGGTAGGACACACCACAAATAATGGTAGCTCGCACTAAGTTGGATGCATCAAACAAGATTGGATAGAGGTAAAGAAGGTTGTTGTGGGAAACCTTGTCTATAGGCATGCACTTGGCATGATAGATGAAGAAGTGAAAAGAAGCCTTGATGACTTGGGTGTCTAGAATTTATACAAATTGACAGAGTTAGGTAGCCCACACTTGGGGGTTATGAGGAATGGTCAAGTTGCCTTTGGGCACAAGTTGCCAGGGATCACAATTGTGAGGTACACTTGTTTCACATACTATTTTGGGGATACATCTTCTAGGCACCTTGGGCGCATTGTTGGTTGCACTTGGGCATAACCATATGGACTTGGGAAAATTATGTATAGTTATCCAGATTCATATGAGTTGGGCACACTTGGGATTGTTGGGTTAACTAAAATGAGTGGATGGAGTTTCCTTTGGATGATTTGAGATAGATTGGATGTCAAGGTTCAAATTGGATGCACTTGGACATGGTTAGTGGGGATGACTTGGGTGGACTTGAGACAACATGGGAAGACATGGGACAACCTAGGTGGACCTAGCATGAGTTGAGATAATTTGATATAATGATCAACGAACAAGTCAACGAAGGATAGCATGTTAGCATAATGGCACTTGAATCACCTTGGAATGAAGGGGCTTCACAAGGCAATGTGAGCTCATATATGTAGGAGGAGTCTTCAAAGTTGTAATGTACATAACCCCAAAAATTTAAAGCAAACACATAGATATAGTGCAAAAGCCAAGTTCAAAAATAGAAAAGTGAGATAAACTATTAGAATGATATTTTTGATAACACAAAATAGAGAGTTATGTTCACTTTCCTCTTCTAAGGGGAAATCTCCAAAAAAAAATTCTCCAAATACAATAAAAATTCTTGATAAAACATTATGTAACCTTCTACTTTATATATAGCTATCCACTTAAAATATTAACTACCGATGGGCCCCTTATAATGACAGATGACCAACTAATTTGGGCCTTACTAATAAAAGACCCCTTTTACAATGAGTGACTATTAACTAACTATTTAATGGGTTATTTTAGAAGGTTGTTTCATACATTTATATAGTATCCAAGTAAGGGGGTTAGGGTAGAACCTTAACATGCCTTTACCCTTTGACAACAACATCACCCTCAAATCTGAATGTGAGTAAATTGTTGGAGAATTGTTGTTGCTATCCATGTGGCATCTTCTGGTTGCATATATTTCCAATGGATCAATAATGATCATGCATTGATGTAATTGGCATTCTTTAGTATTTAGTACTACTTATAGCTAAAGCTAAATGAAACCTTCTTCATCAAGTTCTGGTAGGTTAGCTTTCTCTTTTCAATTTGATCCCACATTCTTCTTCAAGCAATTTACATGGAATATTGGATGAATCTTGGAGTGGATTGGGAGAGCCAAGTTGCTGGTAACTTGACTAATGAAATGTATGATTTGATAAGGACCATATAACTTGGGTTCTAAATTTTGGGGAACTTTATTTCTTGAGTGATATCTTCTTATAGGGTCATAAGTGAAGAAACATGTGCCCCCTTCATTAAACGAGCATTCAAAACTATCCCAATCAACATGTTATTTCTTTTAATTTTGCATCATAATCAACTTTTCCTTGAGGATATGGATACTGACTTCTTTGGTGTAAAATGTTCTATCTATTACATGAATATTGGAGGTTCTCAGTACATAGGATGCCACTAATAGGGGGCTTTTCCACAAACAATTTCATATGTCATCATTTTGGTAGCTCCATGAGTTGTCCCACCATTTAGCAATGGGAAGCCATTTTTCCCATTCTTATAACCTTTTGGGAAGAAAGCGTCTCAAGTAGGTTTATAAGCACTTGTTGACCACATCTATTTGAGGGCGATAAGATATGCTCATATTTAGTTGTGTACCTTGAAGTTTAAATATATCTTGCCAAAATTTGTTGGTGAATGTGGAGTCTCAATCTAAGACAATGGAAGTGGGCATACCATGTAGCTTAAGATTTAATCCATGAATACTTGGGCATTGAAAAGTGAATCAAAGGATGAGATAGAGCACAAAACTGGGCTTTTTTGAAAGATAGTCAACAACCACCATGGTGATTGATTTGTTGCCACTTTTGGGAGTTCCATGATAAAATTCATTGAGATGTTTATCCAAATATATGTTGGGATTGGTAGTGGTTACAATGCCCTTAGTATCTTCACATTGGAAAGTGTTACAAGATTCTAAAAATTATTGGATATTTGTTTTCATGTCATCCTAAAAGAAGGAACGTTTAGTTCTTTCATAGGTTTTATGAAAGCCACAGTGACCTGCTATTAGTGATGAATGTATCTTTTCTCCGACTCATTGTTTTAAGGCTAAACCTTTTTCTAGGACAATGTTTCCTTTATACCATGATGTATCTTGGTGCGATGTATAGTTTTTAGGTGGGTTGGGATCTACTTGAATCCATTAGATGAGATGTCTTAAGGTACTTATTTCTAGCCATTCCCTATAAGCCTCCTCACTCCATCTTGAACTTGGTAATGATAAGGAAAAGAGTAACCCATCCTCCAATTATCTAGATAAAACATCAAACATGAAATTCTCTTTACCATTCTTATATACGATTTCATAATCATGCCCTGAATCTTGGTGACCCATTTATGTTCCTCTAGTGAAGACAAAATTGTTCAAGGTAGTACTTTGGATTATGATAATGTTAATTCAAAACACATATTTATGAGATATGGGCACTAAGTCACCACTGCATGAATAATAGCCATCATTTCCTTCTCATATGTGGAATTTCCCAAGTTGTGGTCACACGATTGTTTATCAGTGAATGCCAAAGGAATATTTCTTCAAGGCTTCTACCTAAAGAATTAGATTCCAAGACAAAATTAAGGTCAGACATTGCTAATACTAGAGTGATGCATGTGGCATCCTTTAAATTGTCAAAAATCCTATCATGCTACCTCACTCTAGACAAAGTAATTCTTTTTAAGTAGTGAAGTTTGAGAAGTTGTAATTTTACCATAATTTTTTACAAATTTCCTATAGTATCTTTTAAATACTAAGGATCCCCTAAATCTCTTCAATGTTTTGGAACAAGGCCAATCTTGCATGGACACTACTTTCTTGGGATCAACTTGTAAATCCTCTTAACATACAATGTGTAACAGACATTCAACCTTAGGAGTCCTAAAAGCATGTTTGGATCTCTTCACAAATAATTGGTTATATCTCAAGAGTTGCAATGAATTATCGACATGATATATGTGTGATTCCAATGCTTTAATGTAGATCAAGATATCATTGAAGAAGATTAGCTCGAGATTTTATAGTAAGGGTTTGAAAATCCTGTTCATGAGGCTCTGGAAAGTAGATGGAGCATTACAAAGGATGAAAGGAATCACTAGAAACACATGATGAACTTTGTTTGTTTTAAAGACTAACTTTGGTATATATGCCTATTTCATATTGATTTAGCAGTATCTGAACATAGATCAAGTTTTGTGAAAAAATTTGGTTGATGAGGTTAATCAATAATTTGGATGGGAAATTTTTCCTTGATCATCAAATTATTGAGAGCCCAAAAGTTAAGATGTGTGTGCCAAGTTCCTTCCTTCTTTATTGGCACAACTATTGGTGATGATTAAGTACTTGTATTGGGATGTATGACCCATACCTCCAGAAATTCATGAATGATCTTTTTTGTTTCATTCTTTTGTGAAAAGATGTGTTTATAAGGATGTACATTTGGTGGTTGAGCTTTTAGAATTAGGGGAATTCCATGGTTATTATCTCCTTAAGGAGGGAGTAAACCCTTTGGTGTCTTAATGATATGATGATGTTTTTCAAGAACTAGCTACAAGTTTGGGTGGATTCATTGTGTCAGGTTATCTATAACTTGTATAGTATTAAACTAGGAAATAACACTGGAATGGTCCTTCTTTAATAGCTTCTACATACAACGAGACTTGAATATTTTAGGAGAGCATATCTAAAACCATTAAAAGGTGGGTACATGACCCACTTTAATGAAAATAATATATAGTTCTTTCAAATCCATGGTGATCGGTCCCAAAATTCTTATCCATTCTAACCTCAATGATATATCACACCTACCCATATCAATGGAAAATAGATGGGTTTTGAGCTAAGAGTCTCTCATTTGTAGTTTGACATTTTCACATCTACCCCAACATTTCAACATACTCCATTGAAAATCATGATTCGAAATTTGTGCACTAGGTGTGTAGAATAATGGGTTTCTCCTACCGTTCTATTGTCTATTAAATTGTGAGTACTACCACTATAAACTAGGACTACAACTTTGTAGTGCTTGAAGTAACCCATGAGTTTCAAGATTTATGGAATTGAAATGTCTAACAGTACATGTAGGAGAATGAATTTTTCTTCATGAGAAAATGGAAGTTCTATATCACTTGAGTTGCATTCTTGGTGTCTTCAACCTGTAACCATGATTTCTCTTTGATACTTATGGATCAAGGCTTGAGTGGTCATATCAATTCAAATATTTTATTTTCTTTACACCGATGTCTTGGAGTATATTTTTATCAAAAATATAACGGAGTCCTCATTTTTAGTGATCTAGCATTTTCATTGGAGACAACCTTTGTATTTCCAAGGGATGAGTAGGATTTGTGCTTAGTGAAGTATTGTGAGGAGGATGAGTGTGGGGAATGACGGTTCATTTTTTTTGGCTTTTTTTTTACATTAATCATTGTCTCTACTTCTAAGGCCCTTTGAGTTACTTCCAACCATTTAGTAGGTTGTTACATTCTAACTTGTGCTCAAAAATCCTTCTCAAGGCCACTAATGAAGAATTATTTATAGAATTAATTTGTTAACTTCCTTGTATTGATGGCTAATATCCCTAAAGCTACCATAAAGTTTATGTCTAAGCTTGTTTGGCATAACTTGGTAGACTACCCCAAACGATGAGTATCTCTCTCAAAATGTGCATGGATAACTTTAACAAATTGAATCCATGTGATCTACCCTACATGGGTAGCTTTAACGAACTGTATACATGTGATGTATCTTGCCACCATTTCCATCTTTATAGTCTAGATACACAATCCCTACCAAAGTTTCATCATGTCATAAGTAATGAGGGTGAAGTAGGTTTTCATATAGGTTGTTGTTAATCCCTGGACAAAGCTCCATGTTAATCATAAAGTCTGTTATAGCATCTTTCAGCACTCTTGTAGACCAGATGCTTTTAAATGGCCTAAGAAGCTCCCTTCCCCTTGAATACCTATCCTTATTTCAAAAAATTGTTTTTCAAAAACTATACGCGACCCTTTCCAATATTAAAACATGTACATACGCGGTTCTTATGAATAATACCTGCCTACAATTTTTTAAATTTTGAAATATATATATTTTTTTGGCTTGGGTTTTACTGAAAGCCCACCTACATGAGAATGTGGCCTAACCGAATTAACTAGTTTGAGGTGGTATATATACACCCCTTGGGTAGGCCTAATTCATTCCTAATGAGAGGTATCACCATTATGTCCAAATTTCCCCATATCAAGTCTACAATTTTCTCGTGCCTCTTGCACTCCCAGTCTTCAGGAAACCCTTGTTTCCTTGCACAGATGCTCAACCTCCTTATCTAGCATCTTATTTCATATATTGGAGAGGAAATCTTCGATGGATTGGGATGGATAGATCGAGAGGAAGGTTTCATCAGTACCTTTGGTTAGGTTTAGGTTGTAGCTTTACCTATTCTTACTTCTTTTAGTTAATAAAGAGACTCATGTCATGTTTCCAAATTACATTACTATTCTATGAATGTTAATTTATCATGAGGTTTATGGTGATTGATCATATATGTGTGTGTGTGTGTGTGTGTGTGTGTGTGTGTGTGTGTGTGTGTGTGTGTACTTGTAATTTGAATTTAGTGATATGCTTGTGTCTCTATGAATTTTTTTGCAGGTATGCACATATTGGAAGAAGATAAAGGGTTAAGACCCTACAAGATCTACTTCAAACAAAGGACCTCCAAGTACATTTATAATCCCTGCTTTTGTGAATTCAAGTGCTTGGCATGATTGTATGAGTTCTCTTTGTTATCTTTTATTCTTCACTATTGGGGCTCTCAATTCTAGCCCTTGGGAACTTTTCCCTTTAAAAGAATTGGCAACTCCACTTGGGAAATACTTGTAAAGTATTTCCTAAAGGGTTTCCGAGATTGATCTGGGTGTTTGGTATATTGTTTTATTTCTTTTTCAGACTCTTAGCATCTTGGATGACCAAATCCTTCAACCTAATATTTTAGATATGGGCTTGCTTTTTATTTTTACTTCATTTTACTTTCTATACATAGTAGTTATTCATAACCGTTGTGTATATATGTAGTTGTAGGGTTTGCAACTCGCTTATACAAATGTTGTTTAAGTAAAAAATGCTTACATACGTAGAATTTCTTATAGACAGTGGTGTATGTTTCTTAAAAAGTGAAATTTTCACTTGGTTGATTCCTTTGAAAGCTTGAATGTGTTTTTTTATGGTAATATATTCATGTTGATGGTTGAGAATCTTGGTGTCAATAGTTTTTTCTTGATATCTTTCATTTTTTTGTGAAAATACTTCTGTCAACCTAGGGTTTTTAGTTTGAGAAGCTTGTGAAGTGTGGAATTGGATTTCATATCTTCCTTGTGAAGTATCTGATTGTTTATGTTCTTTAGGAACAAATTTATGCTTGTCCGAAGAGTGTTTGTAGCCCATATTTCAATTTTTCTTCTTTGTTTGCCCTAAAATTTCATCTTTTTTCTTTTTTTCTTTTTGTTCTTGAAAGGGTTGAAGTTTCTTTCTAAAGGTATGAGATCTCATTTAGTTGAGGCCTTCTTGATCTTTTGAATCTCTTACATCTTTCTTTGCCAATTTTTTGAGTGTTTCCTGCTCTTGTTTGCATTAGTATTTGAAACTCGTATTTAGAATCCTAGACTTGGTGAACTTGAGTATTATTCATTTATTTGATTTTGAGATCCTTTGTTTGCTTTGTTTCTTGAAGATATGGATTTCATTTAACAAAGAAAAAGAAAAAAAATTGTTGTTTTTCTTTTTTTATTTTGTTTTCATTTTATTAGTTTGAAGCATTTTGAGTTTAGAAATGTGGGAGTCTTTGTGGTGAATTCAAGAATTCCTTTTGTTTTGGGAGTGTGATTGGCATTGAAGTATTTTTCTTCTTTTTTGTTTATTTTGCCATTGATTTTCTCGTAACAATTGCTCACCTTAATATTTGTAGTTGAATATTGCATTGCATATCAATGTCCATTGGGATTAAGTACATTAGAACAAGCATTTAGTTTTTCTTTATTGATTTTGAATGTGTTAGCACTTTTTCTATAAGTTAGAGATTACATTATATTTGAAAATTTTAAAAAACATGCATATCAACTATGCATGGTTGGCCAGACTGGTAGCTAGACCATCTGCAAAAAAATTTAGTCTTTGAAACTTGATATTGTCTTAAAATCTTTTCCCTACCAAACTGAAGACTAGAATTTATTACCTAATTGGAGGCAAAACACTCCCTAGTGGAGATTCACTGTGAGCTATTATACCATTGACTATCATAACCCTTATCGATGTCTTTAAACTGAGAGGCCCACTGGGCTGAGATACAAAAAAAGAAACAAAATTTCCAAAACATATGACTTAGTTGAGCTAGTTTAGTCATTGCCAACAATGTTGGGTTTTGTTGGTGACCCACCCACAAGAAAATTGTCATGCTTCACTTGGTCAGAACTAGGAGGGGAGCGTTCATCCCTTTCCTTCTTCTTGCTAGCACAGTTCTTGAGTTGTTCATAGCGTGGTGAGTCTTTTGTGACAAACTTCCTGTGGTGCACTGATTCAAAAAAAACTATGAACTTCACATCCAATAAATCCAGCTTTTCTTCCAATGCTTTTCTTGCTTGAATATTATCCTACATAGCCAGACCCATGATGGTCTTCATATTCCATGTGAGCTCCATAGTGCGGTTGAAAAGGTTTTCACTGGATTTGGTTAAGCCTAGGTCCATAATCCACTTGAAATGCTCATCCACCTCTTTTGTGCTTATGTTCTTTCAAATTTCACTTGCTTCGTCCTCTAAATTGTTGTTGATCTCTTTTTCCTCTGGGGGATGTTGTTATAGAAATTAAGGGCGTCCTAAAAGTCTATAGTTTCGGCCTTGGTTATTTGTTTCATCTCTTGTTGGTGCAATTTTTCCATATTTTTGCCTCTCGGTCTACGGCTAAACGATGAGACTATGGCAGAATGAGGGGTTCGGGCCATATGGAGGATTGTCAAAATAGGAGAGTAGAAGGGGATAGATCATAGGAGCCAGTGAGTTGAAAATTGAATGGGATAAAAATTGCATGAGTGCTTACCAAAAAGAAAAAGTTTTTCCTTAAGTAGATTCTCTCAGAACCTTGTAGAAATTGCTTTCATCAAATAAAAGAGAGTTGCATTTTCATGTAGCCTAGGCTTTCTTATTGGTTTCTTTTACGTCAAAACATCAAAAGTTGCACTTCTATATCATTTGACCTAAATAACGAACATTAAAATTAATGCTTAATTAAAATGAACTATACTTTTTATTTTTTCATAGAAACACCAACTAGTCTAGGGAAAATTTAGGGCCTTATAATAGGTGTATGGAGAGCAAACTCTCCAAGGCCACTCAAAATAAAGTATAGAATTTGATTAAAGAGTGGAAGTCTAGTTTCATATAGGTTGCAATGGAAAGATCCTCTAACATAAAATTCAATCACTAGGACGTGCAACGATAAGGAAAGAGATTTGACCATGCATCCACAAATTTTCCCCCTCAGCTTTTGATTATGAGTTGGTAACCTTATTTTCCTTTCCTAGGGACCACACAGGTGACTACCATAGGAATGCCAATCTTAACTAAGACAGACATTATATCATTTTCATAGTACTTTTGGAGGGTCCCTAGTGAAGCGAGGGTACTTGCATAGGCAAAGGCTATATCTGGATGTTAGCATAGTTTTTATCACACCTTCACAAGTAGGAATTGGGCCCTCATTATCCCAACTTAACCTTGGAAGGTCCCTTTATCTACTTCCTCCTATATTAGTGTCCGGTCCTAATAATCTAGAGAAAAACTACTTGAAGGTTGTTTGCTTGTTTGTATCTCTAGGACTTTTTAGTGAGTGCTTTGTGCTCCTAGCCTACCTTAGGTGATTTGAGTCTTTTGATTTTATTTTATTTGTATAAGGTGGTTGATCGGTTGGTTCATCGATCTAGGAGGCTTCATGAGCTTTGACATGTGAATGTCGATCTTCACTTAGAAGGTGATCTGAATTGGATCCATGAAAATTATCAGAGTTCTATGACTGTATCAAACTATGATAGATTTCAAAAAATTGTGAATAATGAGCTATCAGGAAAGACCTCTAGACAGTGGCAGTATGTAGCCAGCACGGAACGATGAGGACCTCGGTCAAAGCACGCTGACCGAGGACCATGGAGATCACGCAGTGGCGCAAGCTGGTAAATGGGAAATACAGATCAGAAAATGGAGGTCGTTACTGATGGAAAAGCCCCAAGTGCTCAATCACAAGGGAAGTTAGAAAACCGTGGGAAAAATGCTAAAGCGAAAGGTGGGTCCCATTGATGAAAATGAGATTTTGGGGGTTGCCCAAAATCCCAAATTCTTTAAAAATCTTGATCCTGGACCTGTGGGTTATGGGCCCACTCAATATTTGGGAAGCCTTTTAATTAATTCACCGTTATAGTCTGTCTCGCTCTCATTTGAACATTCATGCAGCCGCCGCCGAGTGCCTGCAACACCATTTTTATTTACAGAACACAAATTTTGACTCATTTATAAAACACATAGCGTATACAATTAACACAGAACATAAACACACTTTTATATATTTATGGAACAATTACAAAGTTAAGGCCTTTCAGCCTTAAAACGAACTCATGCTTGGCTACATCTTGCCCACTCACAATTTCCTTCACAAAATAAGATATCTATTACACCCCTATTGCATTACATTTATATAAAAAGTCTTATGAAGGACCAATCCTATCCTCTTCTGATTTTTCTCCACAAAAACTCTCCAAAAAGCATGCATGGCTATTAACAATAGGAAGTCTATCTAGTCTTATCCATTCTCTCTTTAATTTTTTTTTCTTTAACTGCTTTAAGGCAGATTTTCTCTGTTTTTTCCCTTTATTCAGCTCAGCTGGTCCACGTCTTCATGCTCCACTTGGATTTTTCTTTAATTAAGAAATCGATGAGATGCACCTGCATCAGACTCCCGAGGCACAAAAATTTATGACCTCCTGGTCATATGCTTCTGGTCTTCATAATAGCAATTTTATCCACTGCATTCCTTCACTAGAACTCTGTGAGCTGCAACCAACCTCTACAGTAATAGCCTCCTCTGTTACAAGATACCTCACCAAGTCCTCCACACTCGGTCTTTTGGGATCCTTCTCTAGGTTGCTGCAAATCTTCTCACCTTCCGCTGCCGCCATCTACACAATAGCAAGACCATAAACTCTCCATCTTTAACACAACTGTACCTCTTTCCGCAGAATCTTTTACTGCTCTGATACCACCTAATGAAAATGAGATTTTGGGGGTTGCCCAAAATCCCAAATTCTTTAAAAATCTTGATCCTGGACCTGTGGGTTATGGGCCCACTCAATCTTTGGGAAGCCTTTTAATTAATTC
>APFE031715415.1:35890-48297 GCA_000404065.3 Pinus taeda | reverse complement strand
AGTCTTATGAAGGACCGATCCTATCCTCTTCTGATTTTTCTCCACAAAAACTCTCCAAAAAGCGTGTATGGCTATTAACAATAGGAAGTCTATCTAGTCTTATCCATTCTCTCTTTAATTTTTTTTCTTTAACTGCTTTAAGTGATATTTTCTCTATTTTTTCCCTTTATTCAGCTCAGCTGGTCCACGTCTTCATGCTCCACTTGGATTTTTCTTTAATTAAGAAATCGGTGAGATGCACCTACATCACCCATGCTCCAAAATTGGCAGAATATCAGAGGTGTTTCGGGTGGTAAGCAGGTTTGTCAGAGGACCAAGCGATGCTATACAACGAATGACGCATGTCCGCTTGGATAAGAGAAAAAACCGCTCCCATCACGGGCTAACGTCTGAGCAAGTCAACCACACGATAAGAGTGATAATCGTAGGATCTAGAGGCCCCAAATCTAATGGCAGAGATTGCGCTCGATGGGAAATCAGATTTGAGAGAGAGAATAAGCTATGGCACATAAAAGGTTGAAGTCCAATTTGACTGTTGACTTGGCGGATGAATAATTTCATAGAGTAATCGAAATAACGAACCATTTCAGGAAGGGTTGGTGCTCAGTTCGTGAGAGGACAAGTGGCCACCTCCCTGTGAAATGTTATACAGTGGTGATGATGCAAACGCAGGGAACTCTAAGCGAACAGCAGTAGGCAATCCAAAGAGGCAGAAGAGGAAGCGAACAATCATGAGACAAATTGGCTTTAAGCCATGAACAGACAGAGAACCAGACAGAAGAGAAAAAGGAGACAGTGAGACAGAAGAAATAGAACATAGAGCAAAGCAAGAAGCAGAGAACAGAGAGTTGAGTTGACCATCAGAGTTAAGGCAGCATCGAATAGGCAGAATCAGGCTTGAGAGGTTCAAGCAATCCCTGTGAGGATATCTGTCGGGAACTGAGTACCAAATTGGACTCATCCCATTAAGACCAATTGAGGTCGAGACTTGGTAAGGGGGAGTCTATGCACTCTAGTGGCTTGGGGAATCCAAGAACCACCCTACTGAGCATCATCTGTTGCAGGAGACTCAAATTGAGCTCCTCATTGTAAAAACTCTGCTTAAAAACTCTTACTATTTTCTAGTGTCTGTGTATTTTGAAATCTTATCAATCCATTACCTAAAATAACAGACACACACACCAACACATGAGTCTGTAATACCTTAATTAATGTAATGAACTGAGATCACTCACAAGTGATTTTCAAATCAAGTGGTATCAGAGCTTTAGGCTATTAAGGTTAGACAAGATTGTGCTGGATTTAGTTGTTGAATGCTAACTAGATCAAAGCTCAAATTAGGAGAAGGAGAGTTGGTTGAAACTAAACTTGAAATTGGAAGAGTCTATCCTCAGAAGGACCATGTCGGAGGAAGGTTTTGTGGGGCCAAAACCTCAATTCATAGATAGTTTCCTAGCCATAAGGTCCATGGTAGAGGAAATGTATAAGGATTTTAGAAAACACAAGAATGAAGAT
The DNA here is from genome assembly GCA_000404065.3 of Pinus taeda. Classification (NCBI taxonomy): domain Eukaryota; kingdom Viridiplantae; phylum Streptophyta; class Pinopsida; order Pinales; family Pinaceae; genus Pinus; species Pinus taeda. The sequence continues at coordinate 46,782 of APFE031715415.1, read as the reverse complement.
TCATCAGGCTCCAAACAAGATAAAGGAGAAGAAGAGTCTCTCCTCCATTACCACTCAAAAGGAAAAGGGAAAGAAGAAAGCTTTCTCATACCTCCTAATAGCCTTAAACATAAAAAGAAGAAATCTTTGATTAAAGTAGATGTTAAATTTGATTTACCTATATATGATGGGGAGTTGAATGCAGAAAAGCTGGACAATTGGATTAGAAAAATTGATGTTTATTGCAGAGTTCAGAGTATTGATTCAGACAAGAGCAAGATTCAGCTGGTCAGCCTACACCTTGGAATCACTGCCTTGGTTTGGTGGGAAGGTAGGACCCAAGCTGACATGAAGAGACATGGTAAGACAATTTCTGTCTGGAGTGAATTTGTTTCTGCAATAAAAAAATAGTTCTATCCATTGGCCTACATGCAGCAAGCCATGATGAGCTAGCAAACTCTTCGGCAGTTGAAAGGGAAAAGTGTGCAAGGTTACACCCAATAATTTAGAAAGAGAGCATTTATTCTAGGAATCTCATTAGACTCACCTGAGACTCTATTGAATTATATTGGTGGTCTACACAGCTACATGAGGCACACTATTCTCATGTTTAATCCCACTAGTATAGATGAAGTATCTGTACAAGCTACTCATCTAGAAGCTAGAGGAAAGAATGGAAATCTAGAAGTTGAGGGATCATCCCAACCCACTGCAAGTAAGAGTAAGGAGAAAAGAAAACAAAAATGGAAAGCAAGGAATCTCAACACTGCACAGAAAAGCAAGGCTTCATGCACTCATTGTAAGAAGGATGGGCATGATTATGAGCACTATTGGATTCTGCATCCGAAGCTGAGACCTAAGAAGTTCGAGGGCAAGAAGAAGAAGACTGTTGCAGCTATTCAGTAAGATTTGGGGTCAGACTCAGGAGATGAAACAACCATTGCAGCCATAGGTATAAAACGTAAGAATTCTGAAGCATCTACTAGCAATTCTGCACAATCTACCATTGATGAAGAAAATGAGAGAAAAAGACATGAGAATTTTCATATTCAAGTTATTTCCAAACTTCAAAAGATTGATACTTTGTTTGATAGTGGCTCACAAGTAAATTTAATTTCTGAAGCAATTGTAAAGAAGTTGGGATCACTGACTACACCTCACAAGAAACCATACCCATTAGGATGGTTAAATGATAAAGCACAACTACAAGTGACTAGACAGTGCAAACTTAAGTTTTCTTTTGGGTCAACATTTGTAGATGAGGTTGAGTTAGACATAATTCCTTTGGATTTATGTGGAATTGTTTTAGGAAGTCCTTACTTGTATGACAAAAAAGCTATTTTCTATAGAGCTGAGAACAAATATCTACTTGTTAAAGATGGAATCGAATACTTTGTAAGAGATCATAAGCTCAAGAATAATTATATTCTCATAAACGCAGGGCAGATGAAACGAATGATAAATTCATGCAAACAATTTTTACTGATGGTTGTAAAGGAAAAGAAACTTGATAAAACCAATGATTTGAGGGTCGTGATGCTAAACAACAAGCTGATTTAGAAAAAGTTGTTTTAGAGTACGATATCTTGTTTCAAGAACCTAAAGGTCTGCCACCCAAAAAGGAAATAATGCATGATATTATTTTGCAGTAAGATGCTCCATTGCCTAACATTGGAATGTATAGGTTGTCCGCTTTAGAGAATGCAAAAATCAAGAAGCAGGTGCAGGAGTTGCTCGAGAAGGGGTTCATTAGACCTAGCACATCACCATGTGGGTCACCAATCGTTTTGGGGAGAAAGAAAGATGGCTTGTGGAGAATGTGCATTGATTACCGAGCACTGAATAAGATAATAATAATAAATCGTTATCCCCTTCCTTGCATAGATGATCTGTTAGATCAATTGAAAGAAGTTGTTTATTTTTCCAAGTTAGACTTGCATAGTGGATATCATCAGGTCAGAATTGCAGAACAAGATGCAAGGAAGACTGCTTTCAAAACAAAGCAGGGATTATATGAGTGGCTGGTTATGCCTTTGGCTTAACTAATTCTCCTACTACTTTCATGAGAATAATGAATGATGTACTCAAACCTTTTCTTGATGATTTTGTTATTTTCTATCTGGATGACATTCTGATATTTAGCAAAACATGGGAAGAACATTTAAAGCATGTTAAGCAGACATTAGATGTTTTGAAAAGAGAAAAACTTTATGTTAAACTCTCAAAATGTGAATTTGGCAAAACATCTTTGAATTATTTGGGACATATAGTAGGGTGTGGTGAATTGAAGATAGATCCCTCTAAGGTGGAAGTCATTGTAAATTGGCCTAAACCCAAATCTGTTATAGAAGTTAGGAGCTTCTTAGGAGCAACACAATATTGGAGAAAGTTCATTTCTAACTTTTCCTTAATTGCAGCTACCTTACATGCTTTAATAGGATTGACCAAGGTGTTTCAGTGGGGAGGCAAGCAGCAGAAAGCCTTCAACACCTTGAAAGAAAAGATTAGTACAACACCTGTACTAGCACTGCTTGATCTTAAAAGACCATTTGAGATCCAAACGGATGCTAGTGACTATGCCATGGGAGCAGTGTTGACACAGCATGGAAACCCATATGTTATCATTTTGAGACATTTAATTCTGCAGTAGTTAACTATCCCACATATGATAAAGAATTGTATGCATTAGTACGGAGTGTGAAAAATTGGAAACATTACTTAATGGGCAAAGAGACAGTAATACATACTGATCATCAACCACTTCAATATCTACACTCCCAAACTAAGTTGCAACAATAAAGACACTAAAGATGGATGGGTTTTCTACAACAGTTTCATTTTGTCGTTAGATATAAAAAGGGCATACACAATAAAGTTGCAGATATGTTATCTAGACCCATTATAAATGAATCTACTATACTTAAGCATAATTATGTGTTACATGAGAGCTACATTGAACAATATGCTCAAGATATAGACTTTAAAGATGTATATGCAACTTTAAGTCAAGGCAAATGAGTAGAAGAATTGGATTACCATGTAAAGGACTGACTCCTATATCATCGTGGGAAGTTATGCATTCCACAAACTGAAAGAGTAAAGATAATTTGAGAAGCACACAATTCTCTAATATTAGGTCACTATGGGGTAAGTAGTTGCACAGCTGCAAAGATTTTGTTATTGGCCAAAAATGAATGAGACAGTTTCTAGATATGTAAGAGGGTGTACTATGTGTGCTAAAAGCAAGCTCAGCAATAGAAAACTAGGCTTCTACACTCCATTACCAGTTCCTTCTCATCCTTGGGAAAGTTTTTCCATGGATTTTGTTGGAGGACTGCCCAAATCTAGGAAAGGTCATGATTATCTGTATGTTGTTGTGGATAGGTTCAGAAAAATGTGTATTTTGATACCTTGTAATAAACAGATTACAGCTGAAAAAACTGCAAAATTGTTCTTTCAACATGTATGGGTTCATTTTGGATTACCCACTTCCATTGTATCTAATTGAGACACCTGATTTGTGGGGAATTTTTGGTCAAGTCTGTGGGAACTAATGGACACCAAACTGAAGAAAAGCACAACTTTCGATCCACAAACCGATGTCCAGACAGAAGTAGTCAATAGGACGGTGATCCAGTTACTCAGGGGATATTGCAGCAAGCATCCTAAGCTTTGGGATGAACATTTGTGTTATGTGCAGCATGCTTACAATAGAGCCAAATGTTCTTCTACATAGAGATCTCCTTTTGAGACCTGTTTTGGTTTCACACGAAGGTCTCCTTTGGATTTTGTCTTTGGTAAGGACACAACAGTTGAGGGACACAGTGATGTGGACAGGCAAACTAGGTTCATTGAAAAAACCAGATTCGAGGGAGAGAATAAGCTACAACGCATAAAAGGTTGAAGTCTGATTTGACCGCTGACCTGGTGGATGAATCATTTCATAGAGTAACTGAAATAACTAACTGTTTGAGGAAGTGCTGGCACTCAATTCGTGAGAGGACAAATGGCCACCTCCCTTTGAAACGTTATACAGTGGCGATGACGCAGAGGCAGGGAACTCCAAGTGAACAGTGGCAGGTGATTCGAAGAGGAAGCAAACATTCATGAGACAAATTGGCTTTAAGCCACGAACAAATAGAGAACATGACAGAAGAGAAAAAGGAGACAGTGAGACAGAAGAAACATAACAGAGAGCAAAGCAAGCAGCAAAGAACAGAGAGCCGAGCTTATCATCAGAGTTAAGGCAGCATCGAGCAAATAGAACTAGGCTTGAGAGGTTCAAGCAATCCTTGTGAGTGTATTTGTCAGGAACTGAGTACCAAATTGGACTCATCCCATTAATACCAGTTGAGGTCAAGACTTGGTAAGGGGAGTCTGTGCACTCTAGTAGCTTGGGCAATCCAAGAACCACCCTACTGAGCATCATATGTTTCAGGAGACTCAAATTGAGCTCCTCATTGTAAAAACTATGCTTAAAGACACAATAAAAGAAGGCCACCACTAAAAGCTGGACCAGAGACATAGCCCAGGAGGATTGGGTGAACTCCTTATTAAATTTTGTTGTGTTTTGTTTTGCTTGTTATGTTTCTCTTACTATTTTCCAGTGTCTGTGTATTTTGTAATCTTACCGATCTGTTTCCTAAAATAACAAACACACACACCAGCACATGAGTCTGTAATACCTTCATTAATTAATTAACTGAGATCACTCACAAGTGATTTTCAGATCAGAAGGCATAGAATAAATTCTGTTGGTTCTTTTGAGCCAGTTCAATCTATCACAACAAAGGAAAATCCTTCACTGAGGGTTTCTATTTGAGGGAATGAACCTATTCTTGCTCATAGTCTGGACGAAAACACCCTTATTCTCATTAGAGTAATCTTTCAATCATAAGACCTAGTAGAAATTGAGGACATTCCATATTCTTCTGGGACTCCTTCTTATCCACTTCCTTTGAACCTTTCTTACATTATATCATTCATGGGTACCCTTTCTCAAAGACTAGGTATCCCCCTACATTCTCCTTCTTCCATTATGGCCAATGTTAGTAGCACTAGTATGGCTACTAATTCAGCTAGTGTGCATACTCTTTCTTTAGCTATAGGAGGAGGTACTTTCTCCATTCCTACTACTGTACCTAGCACAATAGTTGTTTACTCTACCTCTACTCTTGGCCCGAGTGAGGGCATCTAGCCTTATGCTTCACTGGTGCTTTTTCCAATGGGATGTCATCTATTGGGATTCCTTCAGTTCCTGCATCTCTACCTTCTACCACTATGTTGTTTATGCCTTCTATGGTTAGTAGTTCTACATTGTTACAAGGCTTTTCTTTTGAAAGTGGGCATGTTCCTCCTTCCAGGTGTTGGATCGATTTCATTCCCTAGTTTCTCTCAAAATGTTAATCCCTTTCAAGTTCAAGGATGGCAGGGTATCGCATACCCTTCAGTGAGTGGTTCAGGGTTAGGCATCCCTTCTTAGTTATTTGTTTATTCGGGGATTACGCCCTTCCCTACTGGTAGTACATCGACAATGTTTCATCCTTTAACAAGCACATGGAACCGTTACCAAGGGATTTCTACTTCTTATAATGTTCCGTTGGGAAGTAATTTTCTTGTTGCTCAAAATTTTATGTTAAGTGGAGGATAACCTATGTATACTCCTAGATAGAAAGGCTTACCTTATAATCCATGATTCTTTGCGAGCAATCCTTAGCAACCCGGTGCCACCCAAAATATAGGATCTACCTTTACAAACTTTGGTAATCCCAATCATGTAGCTTGGAATCCTATAGATTCATTGTGCTTATCATTCCTAGCAATGCTTAATTTTCATGATCTTTCAAAATTAACTAATGATTTGATTCGTATAATCTATCTTGGCCCCTAATCCCTACCAAAATTCCATTAGACATACCTAATTTTAAAGGGAATTCTAGAGAAGACCTAGCTAACCATGTAATCACTTTCCATTTGTGGTGTCCATCAAACTCTTTGATTGATGATTTGATTACATTAAGACTTTTTCAATGCACCCTAACTGGGAATGCGAAAAAATGGTATATTGAGTTGAGATGGGCATCATTTTCTACATTTGGTGAGTTGGCTACAACATTCCATAACCACTTTCAATTTCCTTTCCATTATGACATCAGGACTGATCTTCTAGCCAACTTTGAATAGAATGAGTATACCCATATCTTTGACCACATTCAAAAGTGTCAGAGAAGAAAGAGATTAATTAATGCATATATTCCTTATGATTTTCTACTCAAGTGGTTTTTGAAGTCTTTACAACTATACATCTCCAAGGATGTGTCTCTTTTAGGATTGTTCACATAAGAGAAGGCTATCTTTAGAGCCCAGGAGTTAGAACTGATTTATTCCCAGTATGGTGTTCTTTATAAAAAAATATCCTTATGCTCCAAGATCTAAGATAGATCTGGCCAAGTCAAAACTGGGTCCTCATGATGATGGGGTTGTAGGATCGATTGATTCTAATGTGGCTAGTTTGTTGGTTAATCAATTACAACAACTATCATTACAATCTACTTTGGTGACACAAGTTAGGCCATATGTGTCTCCTCCTTTGCAACCCTTTGTGGTTAATGTAGTTCAATCCTCTAATCCTAAATGAAACCAACAATATTATGGGAAGAATAAAGGGTGAGATAAGAAGAAGGGTAAGAAAGATAAGGGGAATGCAAATAAATTGAATGCTAACACTAGTGATGGCAAGAAAGAGTCTAGAAAGAAAGTAAAATTCCCTTGCAAGTTATGCAGTGGATGCCATCTTACACATATTTTCCCCAAGATTCAGGATGCTCAATGCTTGTTAGCTCAGCAAGGTCCTTATAATTCCTAGGCTATGCTTAACAACCCTTTCCCCAAGGGTATCAATTACTTACTGGCACAAATGCTAATGTTGGAACCCCTTCAGGGGACATCCAGTTAGAAGGGGAAACTCCATCGACTGTATATATGCTTAAGGCTCATGCTAGAATTGCAGCTTGAGATCATGATCATGGAGAATCAAAACCCTAAAATGATAAATCTACTTCCGATACTCAAGAACATATCATATAGAGAGGCATGTTGTTGAGTTGATGCCTCGAATGCCAAAAGGCTCCCCAAAAAGCTCGATTTTTAATATAAATGTTGGGTATGCTTAGAACTATTATGTTATTGAGGATTTAGCTTAAAGTCCATGTGTTATGTTAGTGTTAGAGGTACTCCAGTTGTGCCAATCATAAAGGAGTGATTTACTCACTTGAATTGGAGCAATTGACTCAAATAATTCTCTATTGATTATGTTTGATACTTCAAGTGTCAAACCAAGGCTCCCTCATCATAAAGATTTTCAAATTAAATATATGTATATAAAGAAGACTGTCTTCCATATTGTAGTTGATAAAGGGGCTTCCACATGCATAATGTCTATGTCATGTTGGAAAGCAATTGGGTCTCCTGAAGCAGTTCCTTCTCCAACTCTTTTAACGACATTCAATAAACATTCTCATATACCTCATGGGATTTTTCCTTCCTTCCCGATTGGAGTTGGGGGGAATTAGTCAACGTGGAAGTAGGAATAGTTGATTCTAATTTGGATTATAACCTTTTATTGGGTTGGAACTGGGTATATGTGATGAATGTTGTTTTCTCATCCTTTTTCCATGTATTATATTTTCCTCATGATGGGAGTATAATTATGGTTGATTAGTTGGCCTTTTCTCCCAACAACCCTAATGTATATTCCAACTATATTGTCTAGTTGCTTAATAATTCTCAACAACCTATTGATAATTTTGGGGTTGTTATGTATTCCTCATTAATTGGTACTTTTGATCTTACACCTCTCATACACCACATAAATTCCATTTATTTTACATCTAGGGTACTTCCTCAAGAATGTTCTTTTAGAACTAATTATTCTGAAGATCCTTGAATGTTGCCTCGTTCTACTACCACATTGGAAGAAGGGAAATTGTTGGGATGGATTATCCCATGTTTACAACTAAATTTTTATATCTAGCTATTGTTAGAATGCGACAGACAAAATCCAATCTCTATTTCACTAGAATATTTGGAAAAATATGTTATTCTTGTTTGGGAAGCCAACTCGACTATGGCCACAGATTTTATCAATATTATTTTACCATCTGAAGAGGTGATTCTTGAAGTAATGACAAGTTTAGAAAGGTCATGGGATGATTTACAACATTGGTCTTATTTTCTCCTTGACTTGCAAAAAGTTTAGTTAAGTTTGTCTCGTTTATCCTCCATTGGAAGTGTTCATAGGATTTTAAACCCTTTCGCTCTAGTACATATTTTTTTTTAAGATAATATGGCTAATATCTCACAAACTATTCTAATGAAAATTTCCAAGAATACCAATGTTATAGAGAGTGTCTCCATAGGAGTTGATTATTCCCCTGAAGAGATAAATATTTATACAAATATCTTTAAAGATTTTTGTGACATATTCGCTTGGTCTTATGAATAAATTCCTGGAATTGATCCAAGCATTATTCAACATGAAATCAAGACTTACGAGAACGTGAAATCGGTATGCCAGAAGCTTTGACTAGTGAACCCTAGGAAAATTGCAGCTATTAAGGAAGAAGTATATAAACTACTTAAGGATGGCTTCATCTACCCTATTCCTCTTACGTATGGGTTTAAAATCCCATTTCAGTTGATAAGAAGAAAGGAATGATCTATGTATGTGTCGATTTTAGGTACCGTAATAAAGCTTGTCCACAGGATAATTTCCCCACTCCATTTATAGACTAAATTATTGATGAGTGTGTTAGAAATGATATTTTATCCTTCATTAATGGATTCTTTAGATATAATCAAATTACAATTCATCATGAAGATCAATATAAGACAACCTTTTTTTTTCCCTAGGGCATGTTTACATATAGGAAAATGGTTTTTGGCCTAAAAAATGTTGGAGCTACCTTTCATATAGCCATGTCCCGTGTTTTCCACGACATCAAACATACTATAAAAGCCTATTTTGGTTATCTAGTTGTTTGTTATCGAAAAAGTGTGTAGCATCCAAAGAATCTTTTCCTTATTTTTGAAAGATGTCATCATTATAAAATCTAGTTGAATCCTCATAAGTGCATATTCATTGTGACATTGGGTCAGTTGTTGAGATTCATCATTTCTAATGAAGGGATTAAGGTTGACCCCTTCAATTTTGAGGCAATACTTCAATTTGCTCCCCCATCTAATGTACATCAACATCAAAGTGTCCAAGGTAAAGCCATTTTTTTATGGAGATTCATCGTAAATTACGCTGAGATAACCAAAGGTTTTATGTGTTTACTTAAAAAATTATTTCCATTCTTTTGGGATGAATTTTCTCAACGCTATTTTGATTGCTTTGAAAAAAGCATTAACCTCTGCTCCTTTTCTTAGTCCTCGTGATTACAACAAAGATTTCCTTTTGTATCTTGCAGCAAAAAAATCTACCATTATTATGGTTCTGGTTCAAGAAGGCGGTGCCTTTAGAGAACATGTTATATTTTACCTAATTCATGGCTTAGCAAGTCCTGAACTTTGATATTAGCATGTTAAGAAATTGGCTTTGGCAGAAATTCATGTTGTTAAATGGATCCCTCATTATATTTTTGTAATGGAAACCATTGTAGTTGTTGATTTGAATCCCTTTCAATCTATTCTCAGTAGGTAAGTGATTGGAGGGAAATATAATAAATGTATTGTGATTTTGTAAGAATTTGATCTTGAATTTATATTACCTGTAGGTTTTAACCCCGTACAGAAATTACCTGAATACGAATTCTAAATCACAGGAAAAATAAAAATGCAAGAGCATAACACATAAAACACATATACACAAAGATTTCCCACTAGATCTCAAAACCTAGACTACCAGCTTGATTTTTCATTATGTTCCTTTCAATGTTACAATACATATTTATACATGCCGAAGCATCCAATACCATGGACCGAAAAACCATCATGTCCAATGCCATGGACCAAAAAACCATCGCATCCAATACCATGGACCGAAAAAACATTGCGTCCAAAACACATGTGCGAAAATCATGCACAAAACCATAAGTGGGTCTGCCCAACCTAACATAGGGTCCAAAACCAAAATTTTCTGAGGCGCTGCCCCGGACCCCATAAAGTGGGGTTACGGGTACCCCTCAAACCCCCTGTTAACTATGTGGAAAGAATATAACACAACCCAACAATCTCCCACTTGTTGTTTTCTTTCCACAGGGGGCCACAGGAGAGCTTAGTCATTTTTCTAGCCCTGAAACGCCCATTGTTCTCTACACCAAGAGAACTTCTCAGAGCTCACAGATTTTGTCAATGCATCTAGCATTCTTCAAAGTGTCCACCTTTACCAGCAACACCTTTTTGTCTTCTATCATATCCCTCACAAAGTGATACTGAAATCAATGTGCTTTGTGTTTGAATGATAAGCAGGGTTCTTTGCCAAGAAAATTGCACTTTGGCTGTCACAGTCTATCCTTATAGCTCCCTGTACTAACCCCATACTTGAACACAATCTCTGCAACCAAACTGCTTCCTTGCTTGCATGAGTGGCTGCCATGTATTCTGCCTCTGTAGTTGATAGTGCCACTACAGATTGTTTCTTACTCATCCAACTGACTGCACCTCCAAATAGGTTAAACACATACCCACTTGTAGATCTTCTCTGATCCAGATCTCCAGCCCAGTCTGCATCAACAAAGCCACGGATATCCAACACTCTGTCCAATCCTGGTCTTCCTTGGTAGCACAAACCATAATCACTAGTGCCACGCAAATACCTGAAAACCCGCTTCACTGCTGTCCAGTGCTCCCTCCCTGGTTTTGACATAAACCTGCTCAATACTCCCACTGCATGTGCAATGTCTGGTCTAGTA
>APFE031715415.1:2565-26865 GCA_000404065.3 Pinus taeda | reverse complement strand
GTTTTGCACATTATTGACATCGAAAAATTGCTCCATCTGTAATATCCATGTTGCGGGATCCTTGCCATCAAACTTCCTTATATCTATTTTTGGAATATGGTGGGTCTTCAATCCCACATTAGAGTCTATGATATCATGACTAACATTTCCTTTGTTCACATCATGAGTTTCCTTTACTACCTTTTCACCATTAGTAAGTATTTCTTGTAGAAAATTTGTCAAATCTAATTTCAAATATGCCATGCATGTCTTCAAATTTTTGTTCAAATCTATCTTCAAATTATCCATCTTAGCTTCCATGCCATTCATCTTAGCTGCCACGCCATTTATCTTAGCTTCTGTTGACTTTTGTGAGCGTGACATTTGTTGCACTTGTTCTTGTAATTTTGATATATCATGTAGCATTTCTTCCTCTTCTTCATGAGTCATGCTAGAGCTTTCAGGTTCCTTACTAGGTGTTTCAATTTTATTTCCTCGGGGCATCAGTTACTGATAATGATGCTCTACTAGCCCTTTGAATTCCTTCAAAATAAATTTTCAAACCAATCTTAAGCAAAAATTTAAAAGAATCTACACACCTGTTTTTCACTTTGTAGGAGATCGATATTGCCTCTGATGTATCTTTGTACTTTCAAAACATCCAATTCTAAAATTGCGACCTGTGGTAGCCCTCTGTGTCCTCTTTCCAATGCCACCAGTCTAATACAAATTGGGTTCTTGAAGGAAGAAGTATGTGAAATCTCCCACAGTGACCTGATTATAGAATAGTTCAGTAGAGCGAACTCGTACGACGTGCAACGAGTCACTGTTTCGACCTTTAGCCCTGAAAAATATACAGAAGAAACTACAGTCTGTCCTCTTTTTGTGCCTTCTTATGAAATTTCAATCCAATTCTCAGAGAAAAAGTTATGATGATTTTCCCCAAGTCACCTGTTTGGAATGTAATTCAGGAGTCTGCAAAAAACCAACTTCCTCAGATCATATCTCCACAAATATAGAGCAAAAATATATGAAATTCAGACCCGAGATTTAGCGCCATGTCTTCTCAAATGGGTTTTTTTTTCGACTTATGAAACGTTACAGAAAAAAATTTATAGCGAGAATTCCACAATGACCTGTTTGGAGCAGCAAAACCCTAGAATCCAAAGCTCTGATACCAAATGTTATGAAACCAGCTCAAGAAAAGATAGAAAAGATAGATTCACGCCTTAGAATCAACCTCTTCGAGGGGAACCTCCTTACATTACATAAATGAACAATTCTTTGATGTACAAATACAAAAACTCCTTCTATTATAGAGTCTAGGGGTCCAATATAACCCAGCCGACCTAACAATAAATATAAACCACAAAAATAACAATAGAGGGATTCTATGGGGCACAGTAATAATAATATGGGGATAATAGGGGCACAACAATATTAATAAGGGGTATAACTACAATAGTAATGGGGTAATCACTAGTATTATAGGGACCCAACAGATGGTGTAGTTCATCACCCATCAAGTGTTGGGACATGCAAGGGTTCCTTGTCTTCTATGAGAAAGGGTAACATTGGCCGAAGAACCAAGTGATGGCTATATAAGAGAGATAGAGCTCATGCTTGGCTTTTGCCCACATGCTAATTACTAAGTCACATGCAAAGGTTCCTTGTCTTCTATGAGAAAGGGTAACATTGGCCCAAGAACCGAGTGATGGCTATATAAGAGAGGTAGAGCTCATGCTTGACTTTTTCACACATGCGAATTACTAAGTCCCGACCATCTTTTGCATTTTGATTTTTAGTTTGTTTTTATGATGGCCATCATATTCTCTTTCCATTTCTTTTATATAACTCAACCTCCTAGGGTACATTTCTAGACCATACCCAAGTATGAGGATGTGTGGGTACTAAATATTAAAGAACCAATAGTTAGTTGAACTCACAGAAGGGAGGTGGAATAGGGGCTCATAATGTAAGATGGAAATTGATAAGTATGGAATAGGTAAATATGGAGCTATTTATCTCAATCATGGCTTCCCAAGTAGTGCCCCTTCCTAAAGCCATGGGCCATTAGGGGAGGTCCCACTAGACTAGGATTGAAAATTAACCCCCCATTTAAGGTGAGGGAACAAGATCACAACCAAGACCCTTATTTCTTCCAAGTTACCCCATAATTCATCCCAAAATTCCAAAATACAAATAAGCATAAGCACTCAATTGCAAAATGAATAAAGTACCTTTTTATCAGAAGCCCACCTTCCAACATGTGTTCTTGAAAAATGGGGGATGAGACATATGATTGATGTAAGTGGTGGAGATATGAATGGAACATCACATCGGCTACAAGGTGGTTGTCATGGGTTGTTGGCTATTAGTTGGAAGAGATGAATAAGAGAAAAATTTCTCATGGGGGTCACCCAATTTTGGTGGGTAACAGTGACCAAGTTAATTATAGATAAGGTGCCACTAGGAAAGGTCAAGAATAGGAATTCTAAAGAAGACACCATTAGACAAGGTCGATGATAGGACAATTATTGGGACAATCATGGATGAATGGAAAAGAAACATAGGATTATATTAAAATACAATCATTATAAGGAAATAGTCACCAAGACCTTCCAATGGGGAAGTTCAATGTTGAAAACAAATTCTAGGAAAAGGTTGAGTGCACTAAGTTGTTCACCAAGGTTATCCTTGGAACATGTCAATGAGAATTGGACATCCAAGACAACAATGGAAAATGGATTGAAGCAGCTCCAAGGAGGAATGACCAGAAAGTGCTTAAAGATGGGAAAAGGGAATCTTGGATGCAAATTTGAAGGAGACAAAAGGAGTGAGAATCAATCAAGGATGTTAGCCGTTTAAGGATCTTGAGTGGAGAATTCAAAGTGGCCCAATATGAAAATGGATGAAATTTCCAGTGTTATATTTTTCATTATCAGAAATTTATCGTCAGGGGTCCAAAATTTAAATTATCAGAAATATCGGGGAATATGTCAAAACTTATTAGGAAACTTTAAACAAATACAAAAATAATCAATTTTTTCATATTTGTATTCTTTTAAAGAAACATTAACATCAAACAAACACATTGTCACACAAATATGAAAATAAAGCTACAATATAAAATGTAGAAGATGTCGAGTGGTGCATCAATCATTGATAGCACATACTAAAATATGTTATTTGTCCTTAGTCATAATTTCTAACAATATAAACAAAATCACATTAAAACAAAAATAAATGCATCTCATGAGATGATCATCATGAGGCATCTAGATATTATAATGATAATTTAATAATAGTAATGTACTAAAGAGGTGTGGCCAATGATTAGGTTTCTCTCGCCCTTGAGAAGCTTATGGTTCCCATGCAATTCCTTAGTTCCTCCTTCTAAATTGTATTTATAGTAGTATCAATAATTGAGTTTTTTGCAATAAGGACAATGTATGGGGTAGCTACCGGGAAAATATCCACTTCATACCCTTGGATTTTGGCAAGGTGGTATTTCAAGTAGGTAATTTCATCTAACATTTACATTCCACATAGCTTGCAACTCAGTTGTATTCTATTATCACCCTCATATGGTTCACCATAATCCCACATTTGGTCCAATGGCTTTTCCATTTTGAAGAGATCTGATTAAATTCTTAAGTTTCAAACCTACGACACAAAACAAATCTGGAAATTCAAAAAAGGGTAAGAAGAGACAGACTCTAAATTTATACTAATCTTGGAAAACAAAGAAAAGGAAGACATTTTTTTTACATGCTTGGAAATATGGATATGGTATACTAGAGTAAATATCTACTCCCAAAAATTATCAGCTGATGGAAAAGAAAACTATGGATCTCCCCTTGTTTGCTTGACGAAAAATAGTCACAAGACTCACACAACACTGGACGGCTTTGTCCGACTATGGTAATAACGGATGCTTCCACTGGTGCTGTCTTAGCTGCTTGCTGGTGTTTCCTTAAGAGTCCATGTTATCATACGGTTCGATTTGGTTAGGAAAGACTCTTCGCGACTGGTTTTGGGTTGGTCTTGTTGATTGATTTGGTTGGTAGGGTTGCTTCAGGTCCTTAGCTCAATATCAACAAAAGAAAAAAGAAAAATGACCCTAAAGAAGCCCAAACCCGAACTTTATATCACCTTTTCCAATAGTATGGAGATAATTTCCATTCAACTCGTGATAATTCCGAAATTGTAATTTTCGTTCAACTCGCGATAATTTTGAAATTATCACAATAATTTCAACTAGGAAAATTTTTGCAACTGATAATATTGGCAAGTCTAGTTTTGGCGATAATATCACAATATTTCAAATATTATCACGATATGTGCAACTATGGATGGAAATATTAACTTTAACTATTAAAGAAAAATAGAAAGGAATAATGACATGGCCATCCATGATGTTGTGAGGACACATGACCTTCAATATTTCAAACAATAAGTTCTTGAGGACAACAACGAAGGAAAAAGAAGGGCAATATGTCCAAAGAAAACATAAGACAAGAAGGGAAGGTCATAAAAACGAGACATAGGATAGTGATCAAGTTCAAGAATTAACACAACAACACAAGTAAATCCTGTGAGGATAGGCCCAAAGGACCTCAATGAGAAAAAAATGAAGACAGGTGAAGATAACATCGGCGATTTTTTGTCAATTTCCTGAAAATTGCAACTTTAACTGCTACCCAAAAATCATGATTTTTTCCACTTTGAAAAAATCATATTTTTTCGAAAACTACATGATTTTTCCTGATATTTCACACCACAATAGAAGAAATTTTCTGAACAACAAGTCCATAGGGTTTTAAGGATTTTTTTGGGTTTTTCCTGTTCATTTTATTTTTTTTTTGTTGGAGAAGGAAGGAGGAGAGCTTATGCTCATCTTCAAGGAGGGATTGAGGGCCAAACAACCATCATCATCACCAACAGAGATTTTTTTGTGAATCAAAGGTTCAAGATAATTTGCCAAAGCAACCAGACATACTTCTCATCTTCCATTCACGGGTATGCTCTTAAATACCCCCATGTTAATGATTTTTTCCATACATTTAGGTATGCTTGCTTGTCTTTTTTCCTACCTACACTTTCCTTCTTTTTTGGTCATTTTGCTATGATTTTCGTGCCTGTGAAACAATGTAAGGGTTTTTTCCATAATGAGACAACAAGATTGATTTTATTTTTTAACTTTTTTATGCAACCTCTTATTTCCATTTTTCATTGCAAATAATCCAATTTAAATTTTTTAAATTTGATTTTTTAAATGAGGTTGTTATTTTTTATGTAGTGGGGGTTAAATGTCATTTTGTTGTGTTTTTGATGCCCTGGGATTGAATTTTTAAGCTATCAATTTCCACATCAAGTATATGGGGAACCTAATGATGGGACAAATCAACAATGATTAAACTACAAATTGTGTGGTGAGCATATGACAAGAGGGGTTAGCATTTGAAATAACATTTGGCTAGAATTCTCGGGCATGATGTTAAGATTTGTAAGTTATCTAGCCCAAAGATTATGAAAGTTGCACATGTTGCAATTTATGCAAAGGAAATAAAAAGAAATAAGAGGCAATTGCAAAAAGGGCCAAATGTGTAGCAGATATTTAGGGCTATTTATTTGTAAAATAACCACCTTGATGCCACATAAGTGACAAGTCATTAGAATTTAGAACTACATATTTTTTAAATTCATGTATGTTGTATTTGAAAGTTTAATTATGTTTTCTTTACTTTTTGGTATATGTTTGGTGGCAAAACTATGGTGTAAGGGCACCAAATTTACAGAAAACTGCCATTAGAATCCTCAATCAAACCTGTAGTGCTTAGGAATGTGAGTGCAATTGGAGTGCATTTGATAAAATACACTCAAAGAAGCACAACAAGTTATAACTTTGAACTTCAACTGAGCATTTATATTTATTGTAATTTATGACCCTCAAGATTCAAGACTCATTAATATTTTATGACTCTTATAAGTTGGAGTTCTCATGTCTTAATGACAGTGTATATCCATTACAATCTCCAACTATGGATGAAACAAATGGAGAGAACATTGGATGTGGATTTCATTTCCTTAGACAATATTGATGTGTTTCCTAAGTGGAGGGTGGAGTTTGAGGTTCCAATCATGTAGGAGTCACCTACATGATTAGAGGAGGAACTAATATAACAACAAGAGAAGCAAGAGGAGGAGGAGAATGTGTCAGCATCATCATCACCATCTATAGATATTTATGAGTCACAATTTTATAGCCTTGATTCATTGTCTGACATCTGGTGCAAGGCCGAGGAGTTTTGTTTGTACGGGAAGACCTGGTAAACGGCCCATCATATTTTCCCATAAAAGGGGAAGAGGGCATTGATCTGGAATAGGTAGCTACTAGTTTTGTTTCTTGTCATTGTACATATAACTCATGATGATGAGATACATTTATATATGTGATGTTATTTTGGTTGGTTCTCCACATTTTGACTCTTTGATTGGACAACTATAAAGGTTCAGCTAGATTTAGTATTGACTTTGATGTATTATTTTTATTTGGCATCCACTACATCATATATAATAGTGCTTTATTCATATTTATGTGCCAATGTGTTTATCTGATGTTGTTGTTGCTTTATATGTTTAAAACAAAAATTGTTTGTGTGTGTGTGTGTGTGTGTGTGTATATATAGATATATATATTGCATTTTTTAATTTTTGTAGCGGTTTTCTGATTTTTCTTATTTTTTCACTGATGTTGCTAAAAAGATGCTTTCTTGCCCTCGCTAATTTCTTCAACATTTATGAAGACTATTGTGTGAAGTAGGGGAGATCAAGAAGATTGTTAGAATGAGATAAGAGAAGACTATCAAAAATCGAAAGGAACACCCATCCATGAAAGTTTTGAGAAGATGAATCTAAAGGACTCTACTAGGAGACCAAACCAAGAATAAGAGATGGGATGGGTCATAACACATAGAAGATCGAGGTTATACAAGACATATTCAAGGAAGAGGCTGGCAGAATTTGCAAGCACCTAAGTGGAAATTTGCATATCAAAGACTTGAGAATGTTGGACAAAATAGTGTAGCTGGGAGGCTACCAAGCATTCTGAGGTTGGATGACTATTGCATGGGATTTTTAGTCTAAGTATAAACTTAAAACTTTAACTGATTAGGATGTCTTGATAGGAAGTCTTGAATGTAGACAACAATAAATATTAAAAAGTGTATTAGACAACTGAAATGGGGAACAACTTAAGGATGAGCATTAAATGTAGGTCGGCCTTGTGTAATTAGAACTAAAATAGAGTTAGCCTTAATAGACTTCAGGCTAGCGTTGAGTATCAATTAAAGTTAAGGCCCCATTTAAAGCCATGAGATAGAGTGTTATAGGATGGTATTTGATGAAGCGGTGTTAGTGAGGACAAAAAGGTTAAAGGTAGAGGAAAGGAGTTTCTTGCGAATGAGATTAACAGAGGTTCTCGTCATTGAATGGACAATTTGAGCTAATAGAGTTATTTTAGAGTGGGTTTTCCTTTCAGTTATTAGGTTCCCAACTATAAATCTGTATGTTATTAGTCCATGCCTTTGGCATAGAAAGGACTATAGTGATCAATAGGATTTGACTTGGTATTAAATCGTTTTGACTAACCAATACATTCCATGATTTAACCAATGTTTTAAAAAAAATACTCTGCCAAACCAACTTTTATCCAAACTTTCAATTTGTACCTCTTATTGTCGAGGAGAGTGTATGATTTTGATCAAACTTAAGAAAACAAGTTTGAAATTTTAAAAATTCATTACTTCAAAAATGTTATGTATAAAAGTTTCAATTATATATATATGTGTGTGTGTGTGTGTGTGTGTGTGTGTGTGCCACCTAAATGGTGTTGAGTGACAAATGTCCTCTTCCCAGACAAATTTAACATATTTTGAAAATCTATCAAGAAATGCAAAGGGTTTCATAATGTTTCCCTACATGCAATACTTAATCCCTTCCAATTTCTTTGGTGGTAAGTTACTTGATCTATGATCGAATGGCAATTGATTCGTGTTTCAAAGGCTACAATTCTATGAGTCTAGGTTTGAATCTTCGTTTTACCTTTTTCCATTTAGTTTCCCCATGAATTTATACTGGTTTGAATGAGTAAATTAGATTTGATCCATAGGTTTTTCATCTCTGATTGTTCAAATTTGAGGCTCTAGAGTTCCTGTGACATGTCATTTATAAAATTTATGCAGGGTTGGATTGGTTTAATATTTCCACTAAAATTGTTGTATAAGCTCAGAGATGGTTGTAATGCATAGGATGTTACAGAGTCTTTTGCTTCATTCATCTGTGATTTCCCCTGCTTTCAAGTACCATAGCCTTAGGGGATCCCTGTCAGGCTTTCAGAGAATGCAAGGGTTCTAAGAAATAACATTGTTCATTCTTAGTTGTGCCTCTTGTGCAAAATGTGTTGAGTTGGTGGATTACACTGGCCAATTTTTGAGAAATTTTATAAAAGAAATTCATTCAGTCATCAGTAATACTTCAGTCATACTTCATATGTTCAGACCAAATACTCTGATATAAACTCTTTTGTTTAAGCCTGGAAGATTTGTTGGCATGTACATTATAATATTTTACAGTACTTGTCAGCTCGAAATCAATTTGTCCAATGATGCAAGCATAAACTATTTAGAGTGGTTGTACGTGCCTTCATAGTAAGCCCCATAATTCAATCCATTTTTAACCCTGGATTTGAAGTTGACAAAGCTCAATTTTCAGTCCATCCCATTTGTCAACTCCTTGACAGAAAAATATTTGAAAGGAATTTATGGAAATGTTCCATTGTATACGCCCATGCCTATACTACCCTTTGGGCTACGTTGGGACCCTAAGCTAACACTGCCACATTTTGATATCGCCTTTTTATGGTCGTCGGATCGACGCATTTAGAAGGGTGGATTCAAAAGGCTCCCCAAAGGCAGGCTTATTATTGGAAACGATTCGTTACAGAGGTTGCAGTGACCAAACTACTAGTAAGCTTTCTCTATGCTATTGACCTAGCTATCTCTCGATGGACCTAGCTAGCAAGGGGCGGTGAGGGCCCACCAGACCTAAATACGGAAAACTAAGGTGAAGATTGACCTACTTATCTCTCTATGTACCTAGATACCAAGGGGCAATGAGGGTGCACCAAACCCAAATGCAGAAAATTGAGGTGGGGGTATATGGTTTTCCTTACAGCATTGTAGGAAATTACTTTCTTCTTTCGTATTATCCTATGAATAATAGGAAGTGGAGCTAAGTCCATGATTGGCCTCCCACTCCAAGGGGAACTTTTCCTTTCTCAGAAAAGAACTAAATGAACTAAACAAAATAAGAAAGTCGCCTCCTTATTGTGGTGTGTTGTGAAGCTGAATGAAATCGAGAGCATTGACAAAAGGAAATGCTAAAAAAAAATGGAAGGGATCTAGAGCTCAAGGCTATGACGTGAGCTAACTTGAGTCAACAAATAACGAAAATGAAGAAAACGTGTTTTCATTACCTGTGATTCGCTTTCACTTTCCCACAATGTAGGTAGGGAAGAATATGAACACTTTATCCAATGGAACCATAAAATCCTTGGTAGTTCGATCTTCCCCAAAATGCAGTCCAAGACAACACCTTAAGTAGGGAAGAATTCACATTGGAGATGAAGGGCAGAGCAAGTACCGTAATGTCGATGTGCTACCACACTTGTCTAGTGAGCCCCGCTCTATTTCTAAGCCATGTGAAGTGTTTTAACACAAGTTTGCACATTGTGCCTCTCAATTTCTTGAGAAAAGGGGAAAGCGTGAGCAACAATTTGAAGGGAGTGCAAAAAAAATTGTAAGAGAAAATGAGCTTGCATAGAGATTGGAGACAGTTACAGTTTTGAGGAATGTAGAACAACCATCTATGGATAAGAACGAGAAAATGTTCAAGAGCAAAAGGGCGGGAAAAGACAAAGCGAAATAACCAGAAAAACTCCTATGCAGCACATGTCGTTCATGCAAATAGGACCCTATAACAACATATGTGGTACATTGATCACAACCACAACTAGAAGTCTGATTAAATATTGATTACTGTGTCACTTGCTTAACATGCACTACATCATTGCATGCATGGACTTTTTAGGAGTTTCTATAACATGATGTTAGTCAACATTAAAAAAAAACCATGGTTTCTTTGTTGTGAAAATGAATATTTCAGGGAATGGTTTGTGTAGGCATTTGAAAGAAGTTGGAACCAAAAGCTCTAGCCCAAACATGTAGAAATTTTTAACCCAACATAAATCAAATTTTATTTTGCTCATTTCATTTTTTTTATTTAATTTCTAAATAATGAAATCACTAAACAGTGGAAAAACAAAAATGTTTAACCCAACATAAATCAAATTTTGATGTTGCTCATTTCATATTTTTTTATTTAATTTCTATATAATGAAATGCTATCTGAAATGCAGATAAATACCACTTAATATATGACGCAACATTTTAACTCTAGCTCTCATACAAATTCCTCAGAGATTTATTTGAGTTTGTATTTTTCTCTATATTAGTTTTTACATTATTAAAAATTTCAATGAAACTAAGAGAAAAAACAAAACAACAAAATAAAACAAAACTATCCTCCCAAAATTTAATCTAATGTCTATGTTTCTAATTCTTAGAATAAGATTATCTCTCCCAAAGTAAAGAAAGTGAAGAAAAATATGTCTATTTATATACAAAATCTTTCATTATCCCTCCCGAAGTAAAGAAAGTGAAGAAAAATATATCAATTCACATACAAATCATTTCAGATAAAAATAGCTTTAAATTTCAGCAAACCACAAGTAATTTCAGCATTCTAGACACTGTCTTTTTCAAAAACATAACAAACTAAAAAAATTATGCCAAACACAAGATGTTAATCTTTGTAACATAATTAAATTGGAAAGCCTTAAATCAATACACTACACTAGCCTTACTTTTGAACACTTCGAGCGCACCTAAGCATAATCTACGGTGGGCTGGTTTCACAAATTTGAACTAGTTTTACGAATTTACTATTTCAGTTTGGTTTACTTGCCATGGCATCAATACATTATTGCATTATTACGGCCTCCCTAATTTCTCTTTTGACGTGCCCTGCAGGGACTACCGCTGCCTCCGGCCCTTCTTTATATTATGGGCTTCTGTTGTTGTTTCTTTTATGGGCATGGATTAAAAAAAATGCTTGAATAAGAACAAGCAGTGATCATGTGCTAAGTTGTAATTACTGACTGTAGTATGATTTGTTGGTGTTACTTGAGTCGAAAGGTTCGTGTTAAGTGTGTTATTATTGATTGTAGTATAATTTATCGTTGTTACTTGATTCGAAAAGTTTATTTTACAATTTAGTGTGATGTATAATGTTATTTTTCTGTCATTAAAATTGAAATTAACAAAATATTTAAATAATATCAACTCATAAAAAAATTTACACTTGAAAAAATTAGATTTTTTGAACTTATATTAAATCCGTATTTAAATTAAATCTATACTAATATTCAAATTTGCTTACATAACCTCTCTTTATTCAAATTTGCTTACAGAACCTCTCTTTAGCTTAGCAGTTACCAGCATGTCCAATTTGTTGGCTACTAAGTGGACAACATAAACTTTGTCATGCCATGCCTCCTTGTAGCCAAGGCTTTCACTTTGAGTACAAATATCTGTTAACTGTATTTTTTTTGGGTAAGAATATAGTATTTTTTAAATAATTTAGGGTTATTGTTTTTATTTTGAGTATGTTTATATATAAATACTTATTCTATATTAAGATTTTGAGAAAAGATTTCGATCATGATTACATCAAAATTTATTTGCCCAAGGGTTTTGAACTAATAAGTGTGGTTTATCGTATGAAGAACCAAAACATGGCAACAAGTTAACTAGAGAGATTGATTATCCAATGGCTAAAAAACAACTATTTTTTATCAAAGGAAACTGCTACAATTGACTAGGTAACAGCTATAATTGACTCGTTAGGAATAGGAATAGGGATAGGGAAAGTTTGTTAATTACTTAATTTGTTAGATATATTCATTTTTATATTAAATCTATAAATAACTAAATATATCACTTTTATTTTTTATTTTTTTATCAATACTTCTCAATGATATTTTTTTCATTGTGTTTATGTTCTTGAGTAGTTGACAAGAACGTATAAGGGTTACTTTTCCTTTATTGAGCCAAGACGCTCATTCTGCAGCTTAGGATGAGGGGATGTGCAAGTCTGTCCATTTAAAATAAAAATAAATTATGTTTTAAATAGAAAATTAATATCGGTTATAATAAAAATATGAATATGTTATGAAGTAATTAGAAGTGAAAAAAATGTGTGAGTAAGATGTTTAAACTTTATACTTTTCAAAAATATTTCAACAAGAGATTTAAATACACTGTTTGAAGATATACGTTAACTAATTTATATTAATGTCAACATCATATATATCTATCTATACAAAAAAATGGTTAAAATGAAATATTTCAGTGTTGTATATAATAAAATATTCAATGTGAGTTATCCATAAAATATTTTAATACTAATTAATATTGGCATACACTTACAAATACATCAATAATAAAAAAACCATTTTAATTTACTCATGTTATGTAAAACATTTTATTTTGTCTTATATATACTCTATATATGCATTTAAAAATACAATTTAAATAGTGAAATGTTACACTTCATATTTTTCATTTTCTAAAAACAATTTTGCATATGAAGAAATTTAATCCGTGTCAAATTCATATTAGATCCGTACTTAAAATAAATTTATATAAGTTTAATAATATTTTTTATATAATTAATTCAATAAAAAAAAATTCTTTTATAAATTAATTCAATTTTATATAATTATTTTTCTTAATTCATTTGTAATATTTTTCTCATAAATATAATAATATTTATTTTAGATATTCAAAAAATATTAAATAATTAAAAATAATAACAAAATTTTTTGCATTTTAAATTCTCTCACACAATAGGTTAAACTCACACTTAAATTATATATAAATAATATATATATATATATATATATATATATTTAATAATAAAATAATTTAAAATAATAACAATTTATTTTTAAACTCATATTTGAATCTCAGCATATTGCAGCCTTTTTAAAATAAATTTGTCAAAAAATGTATTATTTATTATATTGAAGGTATTTTTTAAAAAAAATATTTCCATACAACTTGGCCATCTTTTTAGTTTTGTTCCATGAAATCACTTGTTTTCAAAAATGTGTGTTCATCTGGTCAATCACCAATATCACAAGAGTATCAGTGGTTCGATTTATTCAATATTTAAATCCTCAATAATATTTTGATATCGATGTAACACTATTAATTTGCTCATTGAATGTTGCAATAGCAGCGAAGTTAGATAATAAAGGTTGCCCCATTACACAATTCCCAACTATAGTCGCCTATACAACTTACCAAGCTCATCTTGTCTCGTGAGCTTCTAAGATGAAAATTTATCAAAAGCATGAATTTAGGTAAAAATGATGGATCTCATCATGGTCCACGTGATATTTGATATAGTTGAGACTAGGATATGATATTTGATAAATGTTTCTTATTAGTCCCTGCCCTAAGGCAGCAAGTACAAAATAATTTAAGACATGAACTTAAAGTTTTAATATACATATTTTATTATTTTTTTGTCTATCTAAATAAATATTGACAGTGTTTTTTATTAGTCAATGAAGAGTTTCGAGTTTGAAAAGTTAGAGATCTTATTTGGCATTTTCTCGAAGTAGAGAAGTGCATACAAACTTTACTTTATAAAACAAATGATCAAGCTATTTTTTCATAATCGAGTAATGCTAGCATTACTCTAGCATTAGTTGGTTTAACTCGGTTTACATTAAATGTTTCTGAGGAAATAGCAGTGAGTAAATAGCCATGTAAAATGTCTTAAGCATAGAACCAACACATGTTTAGAAAACTAACACATGTCCTATACACAAACATTAAAACTAAAAACCACCACACGTCCCATAGATTAATATTTTCCCTATTTTTAAATATCCCAAAACAGAGTCTTCCAAAAATGGAAGGAGCAGTTCATTGCATTCATTTCTGTAGCAACAGAATTCCTCACAAGTTGTGCCTCGCTTCTTAGATGTCCCATACTTTGCAATTGAAGGTAATCTTAGATCATTGTTTTATTTTTCTTCACTTTTCTTCCTTTTTATTTGCAAATTAACACTTTGTTTTGAACGTGCAATTTACAAGGATCCAAGAAGATTTAGCTCATTTTGTCGACCACATCGAAGCTCCTTACCTTCTGATCATGGGTACAAAGAATTATTATCTAAATGTTTCAAGAGGAAGTGAATAAACTTGTACTTGGCTTTCTGAATCAGCACTTGTGACGAGTGAATATAAATCAAAGGAAAGCATGCAAAGGCATAGAAAACCGATATTTAGAAACTTTAATGAAAACCTTGAAACTAGCATAAAGGTCAAAAGGTCTCAACCCAATTTACATGGTAAAAAATGTGTGCCTTAGACCTGATGGAAACAAAACTTATGCAGTTATGTGAAAATAATTAGAAAATGGGTGTTGTTGGGCAAGAATTGATGTCTCGGGTACAATAACTTGTAAGAGTTGTACCTGAAAAGCTTACCTTGAACCACTTGAACCACCTGGAGCACACAGCATAACAAAAGAACTATCCATTGTGTTTTGGTATGTACTCATTTTAATTCATTGTTCAATGTTTCAAATTATTTTTGTATGGTGGTCAAGGAATCAGTGGAGAGAATCCACTATTGTGGTCATAACACCCCATGCTTCCTCGGTGGGTTGGCTCTTAAGCATAATATAAGTCATATATGGTATTCATGGCATGGTTTTTTGGTCCTTGGATGGGTCTGCTAGATTCCAATATGATAAGTATGTATGAGCTATTGGTTAATTGGGTCTATTTTATTCCGTAAGTACCTCAACTATTCAAAGCAATTTTTTTGTGTACTATTGGTTGCTCCCTAGTTTTTAGTTCCCCTATTAGCTGTGAAACTTGTTTTGCATCCTAGATTGTCTTTTGAAATATACAAGAGGGTATTCTTTAATTCTTGACTTTGATTGTACGTTGATCACAACATAAAATTGTTACTTACAGTCGTGTATTAATATGAAGGGAATTATAATTCAATTCATTGGTTCACATATATAATATGCAAATACTTTTACATAGAAAAATTATTTATATTTATTATTAGTGGTTTGACCTTTCTACATGCAAGAATTGGTGGTTGTTAGATTGTTATTGTCTACCTTACACAACGTGGAAATAATACAAGTTGCACCAAACAACACTAGACTTTACAAAAGGTGGAATAGCTAGAAAATTGCAAGTAATAAATGTTGAGTTCACATTATCACAATTATGAACCAGATAGGTTTAGATGGCATTAGAATTATAATATGGAGTTTCATTATAAATGAGTATCTCAGTTTACTCCATTTACTTGCCAAAATATGGGAAGCTTGGGCATCTTTATAATCATTGAAAGCACTTCCAACACACAAGCATCCATCCATATGGTGTTTCTAAGGTAAGGGATCATATCAATCTCTCTTGAGTGCATTGTCCCTCCTAATATTCCTAAAGGCGAGTTATAAATAGATGAGGAGGTGTGTGCCATCGAATTAAGCAGCTTTGTTATGGCTCTTTCTTAGATTGTCGGGTCATCATTGTATACATTTGATCTGAATGTTGGTCAAACTTGTTAATGCTATGCAAGCTCCATCATCCGTATAAAAAAAAATGTGTTTAGGATCGTCTCAAATAAACCAAAATGTGAGGAATTATGTATCAAGTGTTGAATGTATTTTATGAGAAATTTATGAGGTTAATTAGTTGTTTAAAACACATATACAGCAAGTAAATTGAAGAGAAGTAAAACACAGCAACTCATAACATAAATTTGATAAAGGAGTTCACCCCTCTTGGGCTACATCTCCTTGGACTTGCTTCAATGGCTAGGATCTCTTTGGATTAATGGTCAATTATCTAATTGCATGTACTTGCAGTGCTCAAGGGCTTTGAAACTTGTTCCATTGGATTTAGAATACCCAAAAACCCCAAAAATAACTATCCAAGCTTTGCATTTGGACTTCAACTGATCTAGGCTTAACCTCCTCTCCTGGTGGCCCTAGGCTTCCTTAAACTTCAACGTAGAAAAATCATGTACAGAAGTGCCTTTATGCCTCTAAAACCTATTCCATTGTGTTCATAGCATCCAAATCATCTAGGAATGACTATTTCTGAGCCAAAATTGGTCGAATAATGAAGAAGTTATGGTCTCTTCAGTTTTCCCTAGGAAAACTCAACCAAATCTAAAGAAACTCCAGTTAACCCCACCAAATTTGGAGCAATTCCGGATTTGTCAGACCTTCTAAAACCACCGCCAACTTCTGCTAGTACCCTCTTATTCATCGCTAGGTCATATGGTCCTCATGGAACCGGGGCTGGTCCCCTTGGGCTGGCCCCTTACCTCCAAACCTTTGTCGCTTAAAATTTAAATAAAAATGAAAATGTTTATGGTTAAGTCCAATGGTTGTGTCATAGCAGTGGAGCGTAGGGCTTTTGCAGGTGAGGTTGTAGGTTCAATTTTTCCGACCTTCCAAACAACATTTTACTTGACCTTTGAGAGGGCACGTGGCGGCTTGCCACGTGTCAGCCTCTCTTTGGTCCACCTCAAATGTCGTTGACCAATAACATGCCAACACTTGTCACAATGCGATTGAGCCACCTATCAAAATATTCTGGGAATATTTTGTGGAATATTCTATTTATTGACTGGGCTAACGGATTCCTAGTCAGCATCCCATTCAGCCATGTACCCAAAATTTTGCATGTTTGACAAAAGGAACATAAGTCTCTATATTTCTCATATGAGCTCTATTTTGAGTGAAACGAGTTGCATGGGGATCGTATCGTCGTCTCTATATTTCTCATATGAGCTCTATTTTGAGTGAAACGAGTTGCACGGGGATCGTATCGTCGAGACGAACACGGTGGTTCAGGTTTTGATCGATTCTGATCATTTGATTTTTGAGAAAATTTTTGCCCCTAATCCAAATTCTGATCACTCCTTCCCACTGACAGGGTTTTGGACCCATAAAAGTTGGTTATATGATGAGTGTTGAATACTCTTCTCCTTCCCAAGTTCTATCAGTTGATTCTACTTGGAAAAATCTCCATGAAAACCACTTGGTTTCACTGACATGTCTTACCTTACAAATGGCTTAGCACTTCAACCAATGTTCTCCTTTTGTTGATGACCTAATCCAACACTTGTTGGTTGCTTGTTGATTAAACAACCTGATGTACCAAAGTGATCCCTCGGTGCTTGGAGAGCTAACTGATGGCCTTCCCACTGAGAATTGTGTTCCTCCTTTACAACACATGCATTCGATGCAAGCTTCTCCTTGGAAACCACTTTTCCAAGTTAAGCCCATCTGAGTGAGCTACAGCAATGAGTTCCAACATCAGTGATAACAAGAAAATAAATGACCAGTATTTTACCTCCACGGTTCCAAATTCCACATCTGAAATAATGCATTCGCCATCTCTTTCGCTTCTTGGTGTCAACACATCAAATGGTCTACAATGGCTGCAAAAAAAAATGGCAATTTGTCCACTTTCGCTTCTTGATTCCATCATCCTCCAGTATTAACATGTTGCTCATTTCATGATTTGAGAATGAAGGCTAATCATGAGCCTCTTGCTCAAGTGTGGACCTTCCAAAATCCTGTGACATCTTCTCACAAGAAACACCATTAACCTTGAAAAAAACTCATGCAATAATATAACTTGACAACCTCTTCCTTTTGCTTCTTCAAATCAACAAATTTCACATCGTGTGAACATCGCCATGTACTCTTACATCTTGGTGTATAAACCATCGACTAAACACAAGTCGAAAAAACATGCTTCTTCAAACAACTGACTTTCAAGTCAAGGAAAAGCATATACAACAACTTAACGGTTTACAAGAATTTCACATTCTCATGAAACAATTCGTCACATCTCCCGTTCATCTTTAGAGACAAAATAAACTCTTCCAAGTCGATATAACATACATGTAACAATCAATCTACCACACAAGCTGACACTCATGCGTGTGAAAATGATCAACACTCTCAAGTTGACAACATACATGTTAACAAAGAAATCAACCAACATAAGTCAATCACTCATGCATGTTCAAGCACAATGAAACTATTAAAAATTCCATTGTTCACACACATAAACTCTCATAAATGCATAACAATTCTCAATTCCCTCACAAGTATAATCACAAGTACAAGGATCCCATTGGTATGTACGAGTACTTAAAGAGCTGAAATGACCAAATTTGTTGCAATAAAGTGAGTCAACATACTCCACTTTCGAACACCTTCCTTGCGAAAACATGCAAGTTCAAGAATGTAAAATGCATGCAAATTTGTAGTTGCAAATTTCCATCTTTTCTACATCTAAGCAAGTCAACATAACTCTACTTTTCCAACATCTTGCTTCATGCAATATGTAGCATAATTTTAGGAGAAAAGAAATGCATCCAAATAACAAGGAAATGCATCAATAAGCAAGATTTGCATCAATTATCAAAAGAAATGCAAGGCCTTAATTGGTTAAGAAATCTAACCATATCTTTCCAAACCATTTCAATGGTGCTTCTTTCAGCTGCACTTCATCATGTGTATCATCCTGACCCACATCAATTATGGAATCCTCTTTTCCATTCTTGCCAAAATCTCTCTCCACCTTCTTCAAATGTCGTGGATGACTTGTTGGATGCAAAGTCCAACACTTGTCTACAATATGACCCTGCTTATGGCAATGAGTGAAAAATAATTGCATCTTCTTTTCAACATGGTTTCCATTATCTAATGGAACTTTGGCTTTTTGTCTCTTTTGTTTTGAAAGTTTCCTATGTATGGCTATCCTCTTCCAACACCTCAAAATAGTATGGTTATTCAAACCACAAAAGGAACATGTAAATTTTCTCCAAATCTTATGTGAAGATTTACCATGTTTATCATAGTCAAAAGAAACTTGATTAAAGGCAGATTTATACCTTGCATATTCACCTTTGTCGCCTTCTTGAAGAAGTGAATTTGATGAGGTAGTGGCTCTCATCGGAATACCAGCAATGATTTCAATGACCTTAGAGCTTTCAACTTCCTCTTTTTTTCCATTTCCACTAGTTGCGTGCTTATGAACATCTTCTTGCAAATTGGATATAAAACTTTTTCATTCCTCATGAACACAAACTTCACAAGCTTGAGGTAATGACCATGTAATGGAAGTCCTTCTTGGAACACCTTCATGTGCCTTATTGGCTTTGGAGCATTCTCCATCATGTTGTCCATAACCAAGACCCAAATACCTAGGCCTTACCTCAACAACAATTGGATCAACTATGCCTTGTGCATGTTTGCCTAACCCTTTACCGTCATAACCCATCTTCATCAATAATTTGGACCCTATTCCTCTGGTGTGTCATTCAAAAGCACCAAAACATTCATTTTGAGAGGAAATTGAAGATAAACTTGAATTGCATACCTCATTTTCATGCACATATTTGGCTAGGGTTTCCTTGGCATCATGAAGTTGAATCTCCATCTCATGCATCTTTTTAAGAAGCTCTTGCTTCTCCTCCTTCATGGCCATCAACTCCTCTTGAAGTATAGTGTTCTCTGATGCAGGAGCATTCACCCAAGAGAAAATCATTGTAAATAAATAGACATAGGGTAGCTATCTATTTTTAGGAAGTAGTTTCCTAAGTCTCAAATTAATGTAATTTAGGCCTTTAAGTGTGATTTAATTAGATAATGGAGGAAGTTGTAAAAGCTCTCAAATAAATGAGAACAGAGTGGAGAATAAATGACAAGAGTCAGAAGTCAAATAGGACTCTTAGAAAAGTTCATGATTCTAAGAGCGAGAGAGAGTTTTTAGGCATTAAAAGGAGAATAGAAGTGGACATAGAGGATAGAGTACATCTAGGAGTCAATTCAGTAGAGAAAGGAGTCAAACCAGGATAGTTCAACAAAAATCCTGGCATATATGTAAGCCTACGGGCAGAGTCAAAGGGGGAGGCCACAATAGTGAAGAACAAGCCTATGTGAGACAGAGGTCTCATTCTGTAATCATTGTTGATGTTTATTAATAACAATGTAAACTTTGAAACGGGAACCCATACTGTTACTTGTTTTGTAGAGATAGAAAAAAAGTGACTCGATTTCGAAAAGGGGTTATGCAGAACACACATGTGTTTTTTAAAGCTTAGTTTTTGACACTTTAAATAACTGATACGATTACCCGTTTCGTAGGGGTAGTAAAAACGTGACCCGATTTTCAAAAGTGGTTAAACAGAATACACTTCTTTTTGTTGGGAGCATATTTTTGACATTTTAAATTTTCTTATGTATCAAATATAAATATTTGTTTTAAATATTAGTGTTTTTCATGCTGATTTTGAAATGTTTAGATGCAACGTGTTGATGCAGCATACATTTTTTTAGAGGACTTATTTTTCACACTTTAAAATTTATTATCTCGAATTTTTTTTAAATTGTGATTACTTAACGAATTTTCAAGTTTCTTTATTTTCCTTTTTTAAATGTTGATTAGTTAAAAAAAACAAATTTAAAAAAACAAAAAGACAAAAAAAAGTCTCATAAAACCTACAAAAATAAATTTATAATATATATATATATATATATATATATATATATATATATATATATATATATAAAGTTAAGTGAAAAAAAAACTCTAGGTAAAAAAAAATAAATAAATAAATAAATAAATAAATAAATAAAAAAATATTAAAACCAAACTAGATTAAACAAAAAAAGAGGAATTTAACCCACAAAAAAAATTCAAAAAACTAGTAAAATTAATATTAAAACATTTAAAAAAAAAAAAAAACTAAAAAAGACGAAAGTAAACTGAATTACTAGAAAAATTAAAAATTAAAAAAAAAAAAAATATATATATATATATAAATTATTATTAATTTAGATAATAATATGTCTTTTTACATTAAAACAAAAAAAAAAAAAATCCCTGGATGCCAAGTGACACAAGATGAATTTAAATGTTATTCGTGACAGGTCGTAAAGACGCAGTAACTGCCAGCTGCAGGGCAGCGTGGCTTCCCAGGATCTCACCTCGCGCAAGAAGGATAGTCTTAATAAGGATGGATATGGCAGGATTTCAGCATTAATGGTGTGCTATGTTCGAAGCAAAGCTGTAGTAGTTATAATCATGGCGATCATGTTTATTCCATTCACAATTCTGTTGGATTTAGAGACGTCTAATTACAATAATTAGGTTGGGCATGCGTGCATTATGATTATGATATCAAATACTGTCAGCAAGATTACGTTTATGTAATGATTAAATATGCCAAATAATGTGATTAATTAAGTTATGGCATTAAACGTATTTAAATAAGGATTTGGATACAAATACATATAGAATAATGTTAATCAATTATAATTTTTAATGGACCGATTATAATTGATTGAAATAATAGCAGTAATAAGTTTCTTGACAGCCGAAATCGGCTGCCCTAGGATTGGGGCTGAAATTTAGCTGTCAATTGACAGCCAAATTTCGGCTGCCCTAGGATTGGGGCTGAAATTTAGCTGTCAATTGACAGCAAAATTTCGGCTGCCATAGGATTGGGACTGCTATAAAAGGGCTGAGTCTCCAAGGCTTGCAGTCACTCAGAAAACAGTGTGCTCCATTGAAGACTTGATACTCTATCAAGGATAGCCAGAGAAAAGGATTGCAAGCTCTTGGAAGGATTCAAGAGCCAACAACTCAAGTCAAGACCAGGAACTTTAGAAGATGGAAAGTAAGTTCCGTTGTGCATTATTTTCAATTTCTTACAAAGGAGTAGATCTTGGTTAGGGTTTGAAGCAATTAGGAAAACCCATAAATTAAATCTAACAATTGGTATCGGAGCAACACCCTTATGTAAGAATTGCAGTTTAATTCGGTTTTAATTGCTTTCTATTTTTTATATCGAATTTAATTGTTGCAGAAAGAATTGTTGAAATTTTGCTTTAATCGTTTTTTTTTCCCATGCGGTTTTGAATTAAAATCTGAGAGAAAAGACTGCACGCTATGCTGGGCATTCTCTTCTTCTATATTGGTTAGAATGTGATATAGTTAGCTTGTATTCATATTTTTGACAAATGCGTATTCAAAGGCTGAAGTTTCAACAAATTAATGTTTATAAAAGTATTTCAATAGGGCTCCTTGAACTGTGAGAACTTTCTGGACATAACTTTTTACAGTGATATACGCACTATTTTGTTCTATATACTCTGCACACGTCTTGAATATATCCTGTGCACATATTGGTTATTCATTTACTTCTGTTGTTTTAATATTTATGGATCTCAGTTAGCAAACTGTACAGGTTTGTTTGAATTCTTTACATTAAAATTCTTTCTGAATTAGATTTTTCATTTCAATCAAATCTCCAGATTTGTATGAACATGATAAATGATCCAATGATAATCTGAGATCCCTGGATATGCGTTACATGCCTCTTTTGAATCGAATTCATGGCCTCAGCGAATCGTTTTAAAACCCTCTGCGAAAATCTCTGAAATATTTTGATTTAGACATAGTTTTTTTTTTATTTATTCTCTTTCTTTCTGGTTTTGAACGAGTGAGTTTCATGGAAAATGGATATCAGAACTTATAATGAAACCCTAGTTCTTTGCACGATAAATGATCATTTATGGACGGGGAGGGGTATTGAAAGCACCATTGTTGTTTAAGCAAGGTTTTAAAGATATTAAGAGCACAATAGCTTAAACTTGGTTTCTCAATCTTGCGCTTTAAGATAATATGTCAATAACATTGAATTTTAATCTCTGTGTGGCATTTTATTTCTTGAGAATCTGAGAGACATATATATGGATTTTGGGGAAATTGTGAGCTTTCTGAATTTTTTAATCATCAGATGCAATTTTTCACGATAATCAAAAGTTTTGAATATATGTAGAGAACGGTGTTAGCAGAGTTTCCCAAGTCCGACTCTGTTCTTTGAGAAAATTGAGCCAAGTCAGCTCTGTTGGATTTATACCGTTTTCATTATTTTGGTTTGGACCACACCTGAACTATCTAAAGCATAAATATTTCAATTCTGAAATTAACTCATTATCAGACTTCAGTTATTTGCTGCTATAGTAATTCTATATTCTGGTCTGGGTAGATATTTAAACCAATTTAAGTAAAAGTATTTATCTTATAGAATATGAACTCATTATGAAAGTCATTTCATGACAAAGTTGAAGGAAAAATTTATTGAAATCAAAGTGAACAAACTAATATGCTTGACTGATCAACTATCAAATGTGTTCCTTCTGTGGTTTCCTGCAATGTGAGGTATACTTCACTCAGATTGCAGTAACATGAATATCACGTGTATTTAATTTTCTATTTAAAATATATGAAGGATAATTTTGTCTGCAAGCAGCAACCTCTCTTGTACTTCGCTTGTAATGCAGTATCATGGCTATCCTATGCAATTAAATTTCTATTTAAGATAATTGAGCAATTTAGTGTGAACCTATAATACTGTGTTATATTAGTTGCTACGCGTGTGAAGGCAAATGAGCTTTAATATGATTTCAAAATATTTAGTTTATAGGACGGAAATTTATTACAATGATGCTAATCATGGCAAGCATAAAATTATTTAGTATTCTCTAAATAAATTATTTAGTATTCTTTAAATAAATTATTGAAGCATTTCTAAAAGGTAATGATTGTAGAAATTGCTAAAGTTTTACTAATTTTGGAATCTAACTAAAGGCGTTTTTTTAAGTATACATGTGTTGTTTTTTGCATGAGTCAAGCATTGATGTTCGCAAACGAACCGCTCTCTGTAAGACGATTGCAAGGGTGACTCATGACAAGTTGAAATGACGTGCTAGCAATGGACGTGGATGTTAGCTTTCCCAAAGGAGGGTTGGCGCCTGCTAAGTTGTTTGGTGCATAAGGGTAGTGTATGAAAATTAGTTGCAACACACATGGAGTAGCGATGGTCGTTAGTTCATGGATATGTTAGTCTGACCCAAAGGTAGATTGACAAAAAAAGGTTGCATGTTTGTACTTTATTCACTACACCAAAGTGCCTGAAGGTAATGATTGCACCCAAAGGTGTTTCATTATTGAATGGTGTTTTGGCTAAAGTTTTAATGGAGCAAATAGTTTTACAC
>APFE031715411.1:0-33236 GCA_000404065.3 Pinus taeda | reverse complement strand
GATCTCCCCACCTCCTCGATCTTCATTGTTGCAACCTTCAAATCATGCTTCCCTTCTTCCTGAGAGGACAATGTGTTACATAGTCTCGAATTCACCACACCTCATGCATTTAATCATTAAGACATCCTTCTTCTACCTCTGCTGCTCCTATTGCCCCTTGGATGTGAGAACTACATTCTCTTCTTAATCCTTCAGCTTTGACCCACTTCTGCTGCTTCTGTCAAGTTTACATTTGACCAAGTCTCTCCTCAGCTCCTCTTACTTCAGAGTTTCTCACATTCCATTCGAGTCTGGCAAAGTCACCCTGTCCAGGATGCTTTGGAAAAAAACTACCACTCCTCAGGAACTAAATTCAGGGCTAGTATTACCATCTCGAAACCTTGAGGTGTTGACCCCATAGTTTCCATCTCATCTCGGGTATCGTGAATCTTAGTAAGGAACAAATCAATGTGTTCCCTCTTCTGCATCTGCATATATCTCATCTTCTTCTCCAAGTACATCTTCCGCTACTCGAAAGATCCCTAATATAGCTTTGACAAAGCATCCCACATCTCCTTGGTAGTGTCTTTTCCAGCAATGTGACAAACTATATTATCCTTCAATTTGTCAAGGATCATTCTCTTGGTCTTTTTCATTCCTCCCTTGTACTTCTTGAGCTGATCTGGATCCTCGGGCTCAACTACCATGCTATTGACGTATATATTGCCAAAATGTTCATCAAGAAGACACGAAATCCTTGACTTCCAGATCACATAATTGGATGCACCATCCAACCTATCCTGATCTCTCAATTCATTGGCTACCATCTCTGCCAATCAAAAAAGTCAAACGAATTCCTCTCTACTATTGTTTCTCAACAAATGAGAATTCGAATTCCCTAATTGGGAATTCTATGAGGAAGAAATTTCCTAAAGTGTCTCTCTTCTTCCTTCTGACGTCTTTCTGCCCAGCAACTGCCTACAAAAAACTATGTCCCACCAGAAACCCCTCTTCGCTGAATCTACTACTATGTTTCTCCCTTTGCCACTGACAAATTTCGATATGGAAATCCTACCTCTCTGTCGACTCACTCAGAGAGAGATTTACCATGAAAATATTGCCCTCCTAGCGTGTACTACGCAATTCCTCTAGGGATTCGATTTGATGCCTCTGCAGTAACTTCAAACTCCCTTCCTTCTTTAGCACTAGTCTCTTTGGATATTGCTCTGTTGTTTCTCATGTAGCTCTGATACCATGTGAAAATTTGGTTGCCCAAATTTCTACTGCATTTGTTCTATTTGTTAATTATTGAATAACATTATTTATTGTTTCCTACAATAAACACCAAAAATAATACATTGCAACATTCACCATTTAAATAAAACACGGAAACAAGAAACTGAACAAGAAAGAAATACACAACACATCTACACATTTATTTTTGGACAAAAGTCCCTCGGAAAAACCCAATGCAGGAAAATTGTTGCAGCAACTAAGGGTTTTATTATTAAGCAATAGTTTTTTGAATAAAATCTTTGGATTCCCTCCTAGCTATCCAGTACAAAGAATATTACTGACAGAAGAATAGTGAGAAGTACCTCACACTATCACAGGAAATCCTGACTAATCCAACTACAAAATGGCTTGCCCCTTTTTGCCTCTGCGTAGTCACTACATTAGCCTAGTGTCACAACGTCTAGGGACAATGTCACTCCCTCTGCTGATCGATTTACCTCCCAGGAACTTCATTTTCCACCTCCCAGTCTCACAACCCAACTTTCGGCTTCATAAATTGATTCCGCTAGCAAATTTTTGGACCTCCTCAAGGCTCTACGTTGCCTTTACGTGGCCCTGCATCAGCCTCTTTTGGCTCAACACTACCTTTATCAGATCTCTCTCTGCCTCCTCTGATAAGTATTCCCAGATCAGGAGATATCTCCAACTGGAAATATCCCTTCCCCTCACTGCAAAATCTCACTTGGAATATCTCACCGACAGCTGCTCTGCTTTAGAAATTCGGTCTTATGAAATCTACTCGATGTGTTCTCCAAGTGCCCCTCAAGCCTCTTCTTATACCTTTCTTTTGGATAACCAACAACTCAGATTAACTTCTAATCAATGGTTTAGATCATTTTCGATTGATCCTTGTATTCTTCTAGAAGTTTCACCCATAGTTTAGATTAATACCCATTAAATTTTAATTTCCTAAGTTTAGACTTAGGGACCCATTAAAAATAATTAATTATTTTAATAAAACTGTCGCTAGGTGTAATTTCCCAAAATGATTTCTGGGTATTGGAGCATGCATGTGTCTAAGCCTCCCTACAAATTTTGAGAGTTAGAGAACATAAAATGCTACCAGAAATCAACAGGGTGGGAGGGAACGTCTCCAAAGAACCTAAGCCAAATGTTGCTATGCTGGAACTAATGATTGTGAAGCAGGCACCTACTAAGGCGGGGTGGGACGACACGTCTAATTTAAAATGGGCATAACTTGGTCAATATAACTCAAAATATTTTTTATAACCTGGTTTTGGAAATAGAATGACCATTCTGCATCTTCCCATGTGATTGAAAGTCCTATCCGGACACTCTGGAAACTCATATTTGTGCTACAATCGTCCTACTGTCACAAAAGTTCTGAAAAAATAGCTAATTTTAAATCAGCGATATCTCCCTCCTCCAAACTGTGATTCAAGCATTTGTTTTTTTGAAATTAGGTAATTTTTCAAGATGATATCAGATCTGCAATCATTTTTCTGAAATTCTGCACAAAAACTACAAAAAATGATATGAGAGCTACCGTCCACGAATTGTCATCAGAAAAATTTATGCAACACAATCGATTTTAAATCAACGATATCTCCCTCATCTGAACTCTGATTTGGCCATTTTTTTTTAATTTGGGCATTTTTTCGCAAGTACTGTAGATATATTATTTTTTTTTGTAAAATTTTCCCCAAAAGTTTCATATATGATTTGCAAACTCACCGTGCAAAAAAATGAAAGAAAAAAATTCTTCTCGCTTTGCCCAAGAAAGTGTTGTGCGGAGGTTAGAGCACGTGCATGAAGTTTTTTAAAAATTGCTGCAAAAATTTGAAACTGAAATATGTGTCAAACTCTCATTCCCATGGAGTCGTAACCCTCTTTGATACCATTGATCCAGATCTTGGGGGAAGAGCCCCAAAATCTAAAAATTGAAATGGGTCTTGAGGTGGGGGGGGGGAGGGGGCACAAGATCTGAAAAATTGAAATGCCAGAGTAAAAAGAGAAGCAGAGGAACACATAGTAAATAAAGCCACAATTTTTTTTTTTATTAAAATAGAGAATAATTGTAAAAGTTACAATGTGATGGACAACCTGTCCTTTTACAAAATGTGACTTGTTACTTATAGTATTTTTTTAGTTATAATACCACGAGTAAATTCCATGGGTGGGTAGATACCATGGGTGAATGAATATCATGGGTAGATTCCACTTACAATACTATGGGTGGATGTCACTTACAATAACATGGGTGGATGAATACCATGGGTGGATAAATACCATGGGTTAATGAATACCATGGGTAGATGCCACTTTCCATTCGGATCACAAGGCCAATATATTAATCAAGAGCTCTAAGACAACCCAAAATAAGTACCTGTTTTGTATGAGAACTTGGAAAAAAAATATAAATAGAGATATATAAGTGAACTTGCACTTGCACATGTCATTTTTGAAAAAGAAAAATAGTGAGATGGAGTCATAGCACAGAAGTGCATACCAGAACCTGAATAACTCAGGAGAGACCTATGAGGAAAACGGAAAAAGGAACAACTATGTTACCCCGTGATAGGTCACTATATAGGATATAAACCTCCACAAATTTTAAGAAGAAGCATTAAAAGCAGAATAGGGTAGAAAATATCTTTAAGTGACTGGAAATTTCACTGTGGTGAAAAAAACAAACCTATGGAAGAGAAAGAAATTTTCTTATTATCCTTCCACCTTGCACCATTATTGTCCTATAGAATTGACAAAAGAAAGTTAGGGTTAAAGAAGGAAATAAAACCCTTTTGTTGAGATACAAATTCATATAAAAAAAGATTTCAGAATTTACCAACTAAACCAGAAGGTATCAGGCGTCTACTTTGGAAGGACTGGAAGGGCTAACCCATTTGGGAAAAAAACCTCAAAAGGGTCCCTTTTAGACTCTGTAATGTCACCAACTCGTCAAGGAAGGAAATGAAACCTTGGATGTGAAATATGAAAAATCCTTGTAGGGTAAATTACAATGGAAAAATCCATATAAAAAAATGGTACCTACAGGCCTCAATCTACATTGTAGATTCATTCCTATGGTACCCATTGTTGTGTAGAGTCTCAAGAATTTTGCAATATCACTTTCACTCAGGAGGAAAACTACTTTTATTCCATGAAAAGTGAGAAATGAGAGTCATCAGGGTCCGATCCCTCGTAAATAGTTAACCCAAGGAACCCTAATTAGTGTCAACCATTGGATCAGTTTTGCACAGGTGTAAGGATGATATGGCATCGAAGGACATAACCTTTGTATTATTATTAATGAGCGCGTTAGGCATAGAAAATTCCAAAATGAGAAATGAAGAAGGAATAAAGACTTAATACAAGTTGAAACTAACACATAAACATATAACCAAACCTTATGCTATCCAAAATTTTGTTGAGTCAACCAAGTGCTCACACAGGCATGAAAACACATGCATTATGGTAAAAGAAAAAAAAATTATATTCCTAGGTTACGATCCTATATAAAAAAAAGGTCCCACTATAACCATAGTGATAAGCTCTTCATTTCATAGAAAAAATTTCCTCATGGGTAAAATGATCGTTTTGATTCACCGACAAGTAAGTCAGTGTTGATAGCTAACTATATAGTTGCATAAATTTTATAATATAATATAAGTAGTAAAAAATAAAATTAAAGAGAGTTATATATGGGTTACCTCAAGGAAAAATAATTAGTACCAAACAATATAAAGCTCAATATGCTAATAAGAATTGTAAGAATGTTGAGTTAAAAGGTGCCAACAAAATTTAGTGCTAGTTTTTGTTGCTTAAAAAACAAAAAGATAAATAAACTTTTTATAATGAAGGACTTATGTCCACACAATATTATTACACCAATATTGTATTAGTAATGATATTACCCTTTGTTATGTTTATTGTATACTCATAAAGAAAAAAAAATTGTTTTTTTCCTTGTTGTAAGTGGAGACATGACAAGTGGTATCAGAGCTAGAGGTTCAACTCTGAGGCATAAGGGCCAATCCAGAGCTGAAAGTTTAACAATGTAAATGTTGATATCCTACAATATTAAGAAGTAATAAAAATAACAAAGACAACAATACTTGCTAAACCATTCCAGGTGGAAGAGCAGACCTGGATGCACATATGATATGAGGTGTCACCTCCTACAACATAAAATGTGAGGATTAGTAAAAGACTTGGAAGTTTGCAGTAATCAGTAGGGAAAAAAACAAGTGTGTGTGTGTGTGTGTGTGTGTGTGTGTGTGTGTATATATATATATATATCGATAGAGAGAGAGAATCAAGCCCTTTGGGTCAAGCACAAGTCCCTTAATATAGAAATTCTAGTATTGGTTACTCAGTGCATACCCAAAACCTATTCAGGTGGAAATTTCTAGCTAAGATTTGAAAATGAGTAAGATAATGATATATAAATAGGTTATATACTTTAATGGTGGTATCGTTATGCCTTTCCATTGACTTATATATGGAACTACATTGAAGGTTTCCATTGGACTGACTATTACATTCATCTTGAATATATTTGTCTTCGATATATGCTGTTAACCATTGTTATGATGAGAGAACATTTATTTTTACCTTGAATGTAATCATGGTAACAATATTAGTATAGTAGAATAACATTTTTCCCTGTAGTGGAATCCATGATTAAAAAAAGAGAGGGGGGAGGAGGTGCTGAAGTTGAGTTGGAAATTTACATAATTGTAAGACTTAATTAACCAGAGAATTGGGTACCAATTTATGTGTAATGATACTTATGAAAGAAAAGAATTTACCTGAGGGGTGTGGCCCCTCTGATGTTAAGTTCCAAGCCTATGTATAGAAATGGTAATTATCAATAAATAAAAGATATGTGGATATGAATGTGCAAAAAAAAGTATTCTTAATTTTTTTTTTATAAAATTAGATGTGAAATAAACTAAGTAATTATATCAGTAAATTCAGTAAATGCCATGGGAAATGTATGATGTGGATAGAAACCATAGATAGACATAGAGGAAGGATGTTGTTGGTAATCAAAAAATTACTCACTTAAGTCAAATTAATATGTGCAAAAAAAAAAAAAAAAAAAGAAAGGTTAGAAATTGAGCTTATCATATAAAAAAAATTATGGAAGAAAATATGTAACACTCAGTGTTATTATTTTTATAGTCCTTGAAGAAGCAAAAGGGTATTGTATTGTTTGGTTAGGGAAGCATGGTGAGTCCTAAGATAGACATTGATGTATGGTATGCAAGTAATTATTTATTACAAGTAATTATATGTTTAGAAGCCTAGATGAAAGAACTAGTACACATAAATATTAAGAAGGTTCTGGAACCTTCGCTATGAATATTTTGGCCTGGCAGTATAAATATATAATAAAAGGCATGCAAGATGCTCAATAGGGTGTAAATACCTTCAAAAAAGTTTCAAAAAGAGGGCATATAACTCTATATTATGTAGAATAAAGTCTAGTGCAAACATAGAAGATACCCAATATTAACATGTGTTACAACATAATTGGATATACATAATATCTACGTCAAGGGAAAACCTATAATAACAACATCACTCAAGTATGAGCATGCTAAATGTTGTAACGTATGATTATGAGTATGCCCCCATGGTTATCATGAGCAAGCTGGTCTTTAGGACTTATGAAATTGTGGAAAATTAATCATATACTTATATAGAAAGGGAGTATGCAGAAGCAAGTAATTGTGCGATATAGTAGAAATTCCAACCTATCAACTTTCATGAAGTGTTGGTAAGTCAGGATAGAATTTCATGATGATCTAGTAAGATAAAAAAAAACCAAAGAAACATTTTAAGGCTCTCCAATCAAAACTTAGAGTGATAAAAGTATGTTGTTCATGCCCCAAAAACATAAAACTAAGAAGGTGTGTGGATATGGTGTTGAAATAGACTTATAAAGTCATAGATTCCTACAAATCTGGGTAAAAATGAAACTGATCAAGGCTAAAATTAGTTGTGGACACAGTAATATGACAACCAAGTAGGTCGATTGAGTCCATGTAAATGACGTAAAAGGGAGTCCCCTTAACCTTTATTTTAAATGTACATGCATTTACATATTGCAGACATGATAATACTGAACATATATAAATATATGGATGAACATGTCATTATGTTTGACATGGTTTTCA
The DNA here is from genome assembly GCA_000404065.3 of Pinus taeda. Taxonomy (NCBI): domain Eukaryota; kingdom Viridiplantae; phylum Streptophyta; class Pinopsida; order Pinales; family Pinaceae; genus Pinus; species Pinus taeda. The sequence goes on along the minus strand of APFE031715411.1, from coordinate 25,815 downwards.
GGGTGTCATTAGAATAGGAAGGCTACTGCTTATAGATGACAGAAAATATATGCTAACAAAAGACATATTGCGTGATTTATAAACTATGTGAATGATAACGATTAAAGTAGTGTTCCCGTAAGTGTTGTTTGGAAATTTTTTTATTTTTTTATTTTTTTATTTTTATTTTATTTTATATATATATATATATTTTTATGGAAACTTCATTTTAACATGTGGGGGATGTATCCTTACTTACAATATTACTTTTAATGCATAGAAATGGTTTAGAAAGTAACAAGACATATCTTTCTACATTGTTAAAACATTAAGAACATAGATGCATTTTGAATGCATTTGATGAATGACTTGTGTATAACAATATTTTGTAGGTATGGTGTTCTTAAAAAAAATTATGACTAATAATGCTGATGTGATTAAGCAAGGCAACTTAGTGGCAACATAAGAACCTATAAAAGGTAAAACATGGAAATATGAATTACAACTGCACACGAGAAGGTATAATGTTTAATGTTCTGATATGCAAGATGTGGTAAATGGTATTCTAAATTGTATGATGATTATTATTGTGGCTATTTAATAAATGTTTAATTTGACTGAACCACAAGCATTTAATTGTTAACGAGGGTAGGTCTTTTTATTTCAAAGGTGTATGCACTATCTATGTCGATACATAATGGTTAGGGAAAGAAATGAAAGAAAATGTCGTTGAACATAGTTTCATAACTTAAAGCACTCATGCAGAATTTAAAAAGACATTCTATAGGAATTAAATTAACTCATCACACTTCATTTTTTTCTCAAATAATAGGCGCACCACACATCATTAGTAAAATTGTATCATTTGATTAAATATTATAGTTCTAACCAATCCCGTGTAATGACATATAATGAATTTGAAAACATAAGTGCATCAATACTATAATTCATACAACAAAATTAATGAATTCACACTTACGAGAAAAATAAACCAAATGAATAATCTACTACTACTGCAATCCCTGCTAAAGAGGAGGGCCCTTCCTCCCTAACAAAGCATAGGGATGAAATGGAAACTAGTTAAAATCTCAACATGAGATCAATGTGAACATCACCAGAAGTGTTTTGTATTAAAAATGACAGAAAATTACAAGATAAAAATTTTGATGTTGTTCTTGTGTTTTCGTTCCCTTTTCATGGAATTGAGCCTTTTTATACAGATTGCAAGCCCCAAAAATTAGTGAACAAATCAGTCATGAGAATTTATAGATTCTCATGATGATCAATATTAAGAGAAAAATACAAAGTGTTACAAACAATTTTCCAATAAAAGACCAATTCAAGTTACACCATCTCCACAATCATAACCGTTGAGATCCTTTGACTGTCCATAGATAATTCATGATTCTTGACAATTGTCTTTAAAGACAACAACAAAGGCTTTTGATAGTTATGGTGTAATAACAACTCGAGGTGTAACGGAAACTCGAGATGTAACAACAAAACTTCTTATTGTAACAACAAATGGTCGAAGTGTAATAGCAAGTAACAACAACAACTGATCATCCTTAGTCCTTAGTTGCAGGCAACACCTGAAAGAAAAATAACCATAAAACTTCTTCCATAATTACCTTGGTTAGCCATCTCAAAAAGACTTCACTTCATTCAATATTTAATGAAAGATGGAAAAATAATATGTTGAGAAAGGATTGCTCTTATAACTTAGGAAAATTGTAATTGGGACATAAAGTGCATAGGCTTATAGAGGAAGAATGTTAAAAAACGGGGAAATAAGTGTCTAAGATTTGCTTAAAAACTGCACCCAACATCTCCCCCAACTGAAGCAACTGCATGTCCTCATGAATAATCTCCAGGTGATGTTGTTGTATCATTATTGTAAACCTATCAAGTTATAAGCACTAGGAGTATCTTCGTCAACTAGTATGTAGCCTTGAGTAGCCATCAGTTGATGTGGCCATGATTCCTCTTCATAATCACACAATCAGTAATGGGGTTGGTATTCTTCGATCGAAGCCAAATCAAGGGATACTTAAATCTAAGCCCTATCCATAAGGCTACCATTGAATTCGCAATTTTGGCATATTCTGGAACCCATGTAACAACAACCACAAAATTAGGAAACCCAAAATGGTCACCCTCCTACAGACTTGCACTACTAGCCTCTGTATGTTTAAGGCATCCATTCAATGCTTAGATATTCAGCTGTGTAAAGAGATTGAGGAAAAACTCGACAATCCTCCTCCTGTAGATGGCTGATTGTTACCTTATATATGGGGTACTCAGGAACTTCCTAAATTCATGCTTCAATTTAGTATCCACACCTGGTTCTGCTCTTATCCACAAGGATTCCTTCTCTTCATTGGTGTCAGATGAATTCATGGCCAGATGCCATTCTACTTGGTTTCTCATGAAAGAGATGAAGGCGCTCAACTGCAATTCCCCCATGTAAGAGAAAATGCGTACAATCATATGCAAGCTAGCGTATTCACACTTCATATTATGTATAAGAATCTCACAAATTAATCTTTGCTCATCAAAATCACATGCACTAAAAACATCAAAAAAAATTCGGTAGAATTACCCAGATAAGGTCTATTCTCATAAATTTTTTTTAACTAAAACAAATAAAATATCTCCCAAAGAAAGATTGGATAGGATCAGGAAGGCCTTCTACACCCCAACAGGTTCAGGGCGAGTTCGTACAACTTATTTTTATCACATGTTAAGTTCTTAATTTCTCGTTGTAACTGTTGCACTCGTCCCCCCTTTTCCTTCTAAATTTTCTTCCTTTCCCATCTCTTAGCCCACTATTCTTTGAGAATATTTACAACTTTTCGATGCTCCTCTGGCGAGATCACTACCTTTTGCAAAGAGAGTGTTAGTTTCTTCCATTTTTTTAATTTTGATATCAACAAAATTTTTTGTGAACACCATCCTACTTCAAGATTTCATGTTCTCTCACATGCAACATCAATAGGGGGTGTAACAACATCTTGAGATTTGAGTTATTCTGCTTCGACTGTTGGTTCTTGTGTAACAAGAGATTCATTAATAGGTTCGTGTGGATCAACTCTTACTTTGTCTTCCTGAGGAACCTTTGCCTCAATTGTTAGTTCTTGTGTAACAACAATATCGTCGACAGGTTCTTATGTTTCAACTTCGAGGTTGATCACCATGGGATGCTTTGTTTCAGCTATTGGTTCTTGTGTAACAATAATGACGTCAACGAGTTCTTGTGTAACAACTTCCCAAGGTTCAGTTTGGGTTTCTATCGAGATGGTACTTGTAGCACAAAATTTATACCTGATTGTTGCTAAAATATTAGCACATGTTGTACATACAAAACATGGTGTAGCTTTTGTTCTCATCTTATCAACAACCTCCACCAAAGTATCCAGACTCGGGACCCTTGTTTCTACTTTACTATCCTCTAATTGTTGCCCTAATTCTTTATTTTCTTTTTCTAATTTTTCAATTTCATGCAGCAAAGTTTGGGTCTTGTCCTTACCTGGTAAGGGAACCTCTTCAGGATGGGCCTGTTCTTCTTCTTTTTGCTCCCCTACATCCTTATGCTTGCTTGACCTCTTTCTAGATGGAGGCAGGGGCTCTAGTTGAGTGCTGACTCTGACCCTCCTTTTTGGTGTCCCGCCACCTATTGGCTTTTCCAATGATCTTTTCTTGATTATGCTTCCAGAGGATTTCCCTTGCTCTTCAGTCACCCTAGCTTCCTTTGGAGTGTTAGCGAGGGTTTTAGCTTGCTTCTGGTGTGAAGTCCTCCTCTTTATACTCATAAACTCTTCCCATCTCTGATCTTGGCATTCCAAGGCATCCATTATGATTAATTTTATAAGCCCATGATTGGTGACATAATTTTCTGGATGTGAAGCATCCTTCACAATGACAGACATATGCTTCAGGTTCTCCAACAGGAAATATGGAAGGTTAACTAATTGTCTGTGTTGGAGATGGTTTAACAACTAGAAATGATAATTAAACACTATTACCACTCATCCTTCACAAGAAATGTATTTGATAATGTATAAGGCAACATCTCCCCATGGTTGAGGAAGCGACAATCGATCAATTTCCATGCTCTTCTTCTCCAATTGTTCCTCCACTTGCAGAAATTCCACCTTGAGGGAAGGATCATTGATTTTCCAGTTAAACCATATTTTTCCTTCAGATTGCAATATTGATACTCTAGAAATTACTTCTTCGGTGACTTCTAACTTCAACCCCTTGACCTCCATTTGATTCCTGTTCAAATTCTTGGCAAACTCTAGGGAAACAGTTTCTTCTAGCCCTTTGAGTCATTCAAAGAATTAGAACCATCCTGCCTATTTAAGGCTCTGGCATGCCTCCAGGAAATTATCCAATGCTTTTGTGGAATTGGGTTTGTGCCTGAGTGTTGCTCCTCCCATCTCTACTTCAGATAATACCCTATGTGCTTTGTCTACTTTCCCTTTTGAGAATTCTGTGAAATGAAGATGCAGTGCTTCGTTGGGATAGATACAGGGAAATAAAAGAAAGGCAGTAAAAGTAGTGATGTCAGATCATGGGATTGTACGATATGCATTATGGTCTCATTATTAGTCCGAGGTCGTGGAAATCTGTCTTAAATGTAATTTAAATCTATAGCACGCTTGAAATAAAAAGGTGATAATGATTGCAATATTTTCCAATGATTACAAGGTCTATCACTTTAAGTCTGATTTAAATTACAGATTGTGAAATGATTCACCCCCCCCAAAGTTTTAATGCGACGGTTGTCCTCGACTGTAAGATGGAACATCATATTAATGATCCAGGTGGATGTTGGTGGCCACCCACCTATCCCATTTGGACCCCCACAATTGTCTCTTTCAGCATTTTCAGTTTCCTTAATTGTAGCGCAACTTACTATTTTTAGCAGTTTTTCGGGTCCTGAACTTCCGGAGCCGTTTTGAGGCCCTAAACGATGTTTTTTGGGAATCCAGGGGCAACACGGGTCCATGGAACATGGACCGTGTTGCCGTTCCAACAATGATAGTTCTCGAATAGATCTTTCTAATGAGCTATTGTACGTGTCAAACGGAGATCGTATGCCAAAGTTACAACCCCGGGAAATTGAGGTACCAATTTACCCAAAACGGGGCCCACAATTTGGCGTTTCATCTTCTAAGGGTCGGTTTTGGAATGTGAAGGGTTTTCCATTGTTTCTCAATAATAAATAGGCCTTCGAGCCTCATTGTAACACAAGTTTGGAAAAGTTCAGAGGCATGTAGCCACACATCTCTTCTCAGAGATAAGCTACCATCGCCCTAGCTGGTTTATTTCCATTTCTTAGTTGTAAGCATATTTCGGTATTTTCCATTAATAAAATGAAGTGTTATTTCCGCTGCATCTCTTTATTTATGGGTATCGCATTTCTGTATTTATGGTTATCTCTGTAATCTATTGCGTTCCTATTTAAATCCGGATCAATTAATTTCCATAATCGTTAAATAAAGAAAAGAAATATACCTATCGAATGACTCACCGGTGGTGATGTGGCAGAAAAGTACTGGTGACATGATTGATTCCAGTGACAACATGCTGATTAGGTCATTTAATCTGGCGGCAACATCCTAGTGATATCATTTATTAAGGAAGATGATTGTGCTCAATTCGCTGCTGCAGATTGTTAGTTGTTACAGGTGTAACATCAAATGTAACCGCTAATGCTACTCTTTACATCAAAACTCTTTTTTACAATACTTTGAAAAACTTTTAAATAAAGAAGGAAAATACTTAAGCATGTAACAACATAACATAACATGTATGAAATAGATGATGTTGTTACAGAGGAAAAAATGTGTAACAACCGCCACATAGTGGTTTTAAACTATTACCATTATCTACCTGCGCCCCTAAAAGAGGTTTTCATAAACATATTTTTAGTTATATATTTTTATTTTATTTTATTTTTCGTTTTATTTTTTATTTTTTATTTTTATTTTGGTGTATCAGCCACCAACAGAGTTGGTTTTTAGCTGTTACACTTATTAAGGATTAAAAATTTGGTAGCACAGTAGAACTTTCCCTTGCTCCTATAATTTGAAGATCAGATTCCGAGACAATGCTGGCAAATGAATCCTTTGAAGCTGGTTTTTTATATAACCGAAGACGATGCCAGTTAGTAAGTAATGGTGTCCTAGCATTGTCGATGGCGATAAATTCACAGTCCCATTTTCAAAGACCGTATCAACTTCATGAGGACCTAGCCATCTGGTGCAGAGCTTCCCCTTAAAATCCTTGAATCGTGAATCATATAGTAGAGCCCAATCTCCTTTCTTTAACACCTTCTTTTTGATGAATTTGTCATGCCACTTAGCCCTTTGTTGCTGGATGATATCTATTTTTCTGAATGACAACCAACCCCTTCTCATCAATTTCATTTAGCTTATTTAATTGTTGTTTCTGTGTTGTAGCCAATTCTAGATTCACTTGTAGTGTTGTTCGCAATGTTTTTATTTCGAACTTATGAGAAATAAAGGATTTTTACCATACACTAATGCGTATGGTGAGAATATTGTAGTGTTCCTCCATGTAGTCCTGTATGTCCACAGTGCTTCTGGCGGTTTGTCATCCCAATTACTTTGGTGGCTGGCCACGATCTTGGTAAGAATTCCCTCAATAACCTTATTGGTGATTTCCACTTGGCCATTTTCCTGTGCATGATAATGTGAAGTAATCCTATGAATTTTTTTTTATTTCTCAACTAGCTTCTAGATCAAATGAGATGTTAATTGTGGCCCTCCATTTGTCACTATTTCCCGAGCAACCCCAAAGCGAACAAAAATGTCTTCAAACAAAAAGTCTGAAATAGCCTGTTCTATAGCTCTGGTTAGTGCCTTCGCTTCAACCCACTTTGTGACATAATTTGTACAGACCAGGATGTAGGAATTTTGTTGAGACGAAGGATTAATTGGCCCTACAAAATCCAAGAATTCCCAAATGGCTCTAAAACTATCTGAGGGTGTAACAAAATCTCATCTGACTGGAGTGGTTGACCCATTCTCTAACAATTTTCACATCCTTTCACAAATTTCTTTGCGTCCTGAAATATAATAGGGCAATAGTACTATGTTGAAAGCACCTTATACCCTGTCTTTTATCTGCAAAGTGACCCCCACAAGGTTCTTCATGACAAACTTAAGGATATCAAAGGTTTCATCCTCCCTCACACAATGCCTGATCTGATGATCTGACCCAGTGTGATAGAGGTTTCCTTCAATCCAAGAGTATCTTGCATTTTGCTGAACAACTCTCTTCTTCTCATGTGAGGATATGTGTTGTGGGAGTCTTCCTACAACAAGATAATTAGCTATGTTTTCATACCACGATGAGTGAGTTGAAATAGCAAAAATATATTCATCGGGAGAAGAATTTTCAATGGGCATGCATTCATTATCAATAGTTAGCCTAAAAAAAAAATCAGCCACTACATTATCTTTCCCAGGTTTATCTAGGATTGTTATGTCAAATTACTATAACAACAATAACCAACGCGTAATCCTACCATTAGTGGCTAGTTTATTCATTAGAAAACGAACGACAGAGTGGTCAGTATGCACAAACACTTGATATCCCGTAATGTATTGTCGAAATTTGTTGATGGAATGAACTATTGCAAGAAGTTATTTTTCTGTCACCATGTAATTTAGTTCAACTGAGGTCAAATTTTTTTATTTTTTTTTTTTTTTTTTTTTTTTTTTTTTTTTTTTTATGTAATAGATGGAATAAGGTTTTATGTCCTCCAACTGACCCAACACATCTCCCACAGTAGTATTAGATACATCTGTGGCTATAGAAATGACAAACTCCAGTTTGGTCCTCGCAAAATAGGGGCTGCTGATACACACTTTTTCAATTATGTAAAGGCTTGCTCACATTTCTTTGTCCAAACAAATTCCATATCTTTAATAAGAAGAGAAAATAAAGGGGATGCAATTCTTGAATTTTTTTTCTATAAACCTTCTATAATACCTTGCATGTCCCAAAAAACTATGTACCTCCTTTTGCGTTTTGGGAACTGGAATTTTCAAAATTACCTCTATATTAGTAGGGTCTACTTTAATTCCATCAGCAGAGATAAAATGTCCTAGCAGAATTCCTTAATTCATCATCATATGAAATTTGTCTGTACTTAAAGCAACATTATTTTGTCCACATCATTCTAATACTTTTTCAAGATTAACTAATGTTGTTTCAAAGGCATCGTCATAAGGTGTAAAGTCATCCATGAATATTTCTAAACAATCATTTAACAGATCTAAGAATATCCCCAATATCACTCGTTGGAAAGTTGCTGGCACATTACAGAGTCCAAAAGGAAGAAATTTGTATGCAAAGGTTCCCCAAAGGTAGGTAAAGGTGGTTTTATCCTCATCTACTGGGGCAATTTGTATCTGATTGTAACCACTAAGCCCCTCTAGAAATGAAAAAAAATTATTTCCAGACAAGGTGTCAAGGACTTGATCTATGAGTGACAAAGGGAAATGGTCCTTTTGTGTGGCCTTGTTGTTGGCATTATGAAACAGGTTTGGCACTATGACACAGGTGTTGTCCTTGATGGCAAATCACTCACATGATAGATCACAGTTCTGGCTCTCAGAATGAAAGAAGAAGAGATATATGCAGGTTCCACTTAACCAAGTCGCGTGTACACACGGGATCACCGATCAAAAGTCGCATATAAGTATGCACACACTTTCATGCGAGGAAAAGCGTGTACATGTGGGAAAACTTGTTTTTATTCCATAGTATTTAGTCCTTGGTATTTGGACCTATGGTTTTGGACCATGGTATCTCGTCCGAAGTATTGAACCCAAGTATTTGGACCCAGGTATTGGTTCTAAGTGGTTTTGGACCATGGTATTGAGCAAGGCCTAATACTATAAAAGGGGAAGGAGATCATTAGGCAAAGGCACTCAAGTATTGAATATCTGATGAAGAGAAAGATCTAGAATACTGGTCATTGGGCTATGATGCATAGCTGGATTTGAATCAAGGAGGAATCAGAGCGCTAGAAGAAGGGGAAGTTCTATTGATGGGTCAAGATATCAAGGCTTGAAGACAAGTCTCTTTGTGTGATTTTGATCTATTATATTTGGTGCATGAATTGATCTATAAATCTAATAATCTGGGTATAACTGATGTCTGAATAATTGAAAAGGGTAAATTATCTTTTATAGATATGTACGCAGGTTCGACATAGCAAAGGCGCGTATACACGCTGGTTTGTAATTCAAAACAACATATACACATGTTTGCCTTAATAAAGTAGCGTATGCACACAGGTTCCACATATTGAAGTAGCATATGTATCATAAAATATATTTTAGCTACATATGGTTATTGCTGCAGTGTTCTGGGTTCAGGATTGATGTCTGGTTACTGTTACTATTTTCTGGCTACAACATTCAGAGAAGTGATTGTTTGATTCAGTTTTTGGACTGTGCAAAGGAGATTGGTTGATGCAGATATATTTGATGCTTGATTAATGTTATTAATGGATCTAGTCTGAAAATTTATGAAACGTTGTCCTTGGAAGAAAAGAGAAGGTTGTAGACTTCTGTAGGTCAGGACCTACGTACTAGTACATCGGCTAGTACAAAAGCTAGGGGGTTGTAGCTCCCTTCTAGGAGAAGCTAGAGAATGAGAGAAGGTTGGAGCCTTCTGCAGGTAGAAGCCCGCGTACTAGTATAAGACTGCACCAGTACAGAAATATTGTAAAAAGAAGCTTCTTATTAAAAGAAGATAGAGACGAATTGTAGTAGGTGGCTTTCACCCACATTGAGTTTCCACCTTATATCTTGTGTTCATGTGTGTGATTGCCTGTACTGTTTACTGCACTTGATTACTGTTTTATGGTTCTGATACATAGACTAAGACCAACTAACTAAATTAGAAGTCTACAAGATATATGCGGTTTTCTCTAAACCCAGTTGCATATATACGCAGGTTTAATTAATAGAAGTAGAGTATATCAATTTGTTTATAGAAATGAAAAATTGTTAAATTGCTAATACTGATTCACCCCCCCCCCCCCCCCCCCCTCTCAGTATTATTTTCAACAATTGGAATCAGAGCAGGTCCTTCAGAAGAAGCTTGATCGCTTGAAGGAAGATCTATCATCATGAGAAACTATGAAAAGGAGGCATCCATCAGGCCACCAATCTTTAATGGGAGTAACTTCGTCTATTGGAAGGTAAGAACCACAACCTATCTTCAATATCTTGGTATAGAAGTTTGGGATATCGTGGAAGGAGGATACACATTTCCATCAGCAACTCCTACAGATACAGCTGGTAAAAAGCAGTATGAAACAAATGCAAAGGCTGCCAATACTCTGTCAGGGAGTCTATCTCAATCAGAATTCGTCAAGGTTATGCAACTCAAAACTGCTAAAGAAATATGGGACAAGATCATTCTAAGCTATGAAGGAGACGATCAGGTAAAACGAGCAAAACTACAATCTCTCAGAATTTAATATGAAACTCTCAGAATGCAAAATGATGAAAGTGTAGCTAATTATTTCTTACATATAGATGAGATTGTTAATCGCATGAAAAACTTGGGTGAAGAGATAAAAGAAGTTACTTTAGTTGAAAATGTTTTAAGATCTTTGTCTTGTAAGTTTGAATCAAAAGTTTCAGCCATAGAAGAAAAGCAGAATCTTCAGAGTATCACCATGTCATAGCTGCATGGAAGCCTAACTACTTTCGAAATGAGAAAAGGGGGTCCATAAATAAAAGAGAGAAGCCACATTCAAAGCTTCAGGAAAAGGAGAATACAATGAGTTAGGGAATACGTCAGAAGGAGAGGAAGAATCAAACTTTGTCAAGAACCTTCAATGGGGTTCTGGAAGATTTAGAGGTAAGATACCTTTCAAATGCTTTGCTTCTGGAAGAGTCGGTCACTATGCAACCAAATGTCCTCATAAAAATAAGTTTGATAAAGGTAAGGAACCAGTTAAATGGAACATAAAAAAGAACGTAAGTAATAAGAGTTATTATACTCAGGAAGACAACGATGGACTTTCAAATAGTGATGAAGATGAACGTGGTAATTATTATAGACTTTTGATGGAATTTGAAGATGATGATTTCTTGGATGCTATAGATGAAGATGATCTCTATGAAGAAATTTCTAAACTTAAAATTTGTTTAGAAGAAAAGAGTATGATCATAGATACTTTGACATTCCAACTCGCTGAAAGGTAAAAACACAATGAAAAGTTAGAATGTGAAATTGTGGGACTTAGAAAAGATATTGAGAAAACAAAAGTTCTTAATCTTAGATTTGCTAAAGGATCTGAAACTTTAGATGAGATTATCAAAGTGCAGCGTTCTCCTCTAATCAAGACAGGTCTTGGATATACTGAAGAAGCATCTCAAGCATAGAAGCCATCCACCTCCAAAAGTTATCTTGATGTAGTAAGGAGAAGTGAACAGGTTGAAAATCATCAACAAAGACATAAAGCAGATCACCAGGTAAATTAGGGTTAATCTACTTCAAGGACGAACAGAGATCACTAAGCAAATCGGGGTCAATCTACTTCAAGGATGAATAGAAGCTACAACCAACCGCAGGTAAATCATTCTCAATTTGCCTTAAGAATGAATGTCAATGGAAACTACAATCACCTGGATGGTAGATTTGATAATCGAAGAAATTTCTTTAATGGCCAATGTTTTTCATGTCATAACTTTGGAAACAAAGCTACTCAATGTGTTGCCTACAAGACCATCATGACTCGAGAAGCATAAAATCAAAGGAGCGTGAATGGGATCATGAAGAGGACCTACAATAACTTTACTACTCTTGAAAATGAAATAGAATGCTCTATTTGTAACAACTTCGATCATGAAGATTCTGAATGCAGGAGTAAATTTTGGAAAAAATCTCAGAAGGAGCAACCTTCATTGGGTCCCAAAACATGGAGAAAGAAAGAACTGCAACTAGAAAGATGTGGTATAGCCTTATATGCAGAAGGATAGGAAAATCAGTGGTACATTGACAATGGATGTTCAAAACATATGATAGGTGATAAAGAAAAACTTCATTCATATAGTGCCTTAGAAAAGGAAATGAAGGTCTCATTTGGAAATGACACCCTGCACTCATAAAAGGTAAAGGTTCTATTCTTTTGAAAGAAAAGGTCAAAGCTGGAAATATTATGTATGTTGATGGCTTAAAGCATAATCTATTGAGTGTTAGTCAAATGTGTGATCAAGGAAATGAGGTAATATTTCGATCAAATGGATGTATTGTTCATGAGCTTGATATAGGAGAAACAGTGATCAAAGGCATAAGAACTCCAAATAATTTATACATACTTAAGGGAGGACAGCAACAATGCTATCTAAGAAAAAATGATGAACATTGGCTATGGCACAAAATATTGGGGCATCTAAGCTTCCCTTAGATAAGGAAAGCATGCAAATATCAGGCAGTTCGTGATCTCCCTGACATCAAAATTCTAGACAATACAATATGAAAATCATGTCAGTTTGGTAAGCAAACCAGAACTCATTTCCCTGAGAAGGAAGGATCAGCTATTAAGCCACTTGAACTTTTCCATATTGATTTATGTGGTCCATCAAGGAAAAAGTCACCTCGAGGAGAAGAATACTTTATATTGTTCATTGACGACTTTTCCAGAATGTGTTGGATAGGACTTCTGAAGCATAAAGACAAAGCATTCAAAAAGTTCAAAACATTCAAAACCTTGGTTGAAAATGAAGCAGATCGCATAATCAAATGCCTCAGGTCTAATCGAGGAGGGGAATTTACCTTGGATGATTTTTTCGACTTTTGTGAAGAACATGGAATAAGAAGGGAATTCTCTACTGCAAGGACTCCTAAGCAAAATGGAGTAGTGGAAAGGATGAATAGAACGGTTCAACAAATGGATCGTGCTATGCTTGATGAGTCTGGAATCCTGCAACCTTCTGGGGTGAAGCTGCATTTGCGGTCATTACTATTCTCAACAAAACAAATGTCTGGGTAAACAACACTCAAAATCCTCATGAACTTTGGTATGGTAAGACTCCTACAGTAAAATACTTCAAATTTTTTGGAAGCAAATGTTACATCAAAAGGATTGATGAAAATCTTGGCAAGTTTGAACCTAGAGCAGATGAAGGCATTCTCCTTGGTTACTCTTCCCTAAGTAAAGGATATAAGTGCTACAATAAAAAACTTAGAAAATTGTTGAAAGTATTGATGTAGTGGTTGATGAAGCAGGCGAAAATCCAAAGCAGATAAAAATAGAAGATTTTGAAGAAGAAGAGGACTATCCTTCAACTTCAAATCAGAATAATGATGAAGACTAAACCTATGAGGCACCAGAAGAACAGATAAGGGTAGAAGAAAAGACTCCATCTAGATACGTACAAAAGAATCATCCAGAGGCTAAAATGTTGGGGCAGAAAGAGGCAGGTGTTCAAACAAGAAGAACTATTACAAAAGCTTCAAGCTATCTAGCATTGCTCTCTGGTGAGCTCCAATATTGCAGAAATAATGCTGCAACTCTTGGGGCTTCCTTCTTTACTTTTATCAACCCGATAGTTCTTAACAAACTTGGAAGCAATGGTGTTGTATGCACAAGTACTAGCTCTTACTGCAGGTTGTAACTTGATCAGTTGGCGCAAGTTCGCTAGGAGTTTAAGCCAACTTCTATGAGTTCTCAGAAGAAGCTTTTACTGTGATGGAAGAAAGCTAACTCTATGGAGGCTATTCTACTTACAGAAAGAGAAGGAAAATTGAAAGGAAATCCAAACCCTAGAAAACCCTAGCAAACCCTAACAAACCCTAGCAAGCCCTAATTTTGCAAGAAAAGAGACAGAAACTATTGAAATGGGTGACATTGCCTACTGGAAAGGTAAATTGCATTTATTCAAGCTACTTCTGAAGAGAAATGAGAAGAAATCATCTTTTTGTATTTTTGAGTATTTTTATGTGGAATTATTATGCTTATGGTTTGACTGGTTGTGACTATGAAAAGGTTTGGTGGCAAAGGAAGATGGAGTGGGTTTTTGCAGATGGTGAGGAAGGTGTGGACAGGTCCTAAGAAGTCCCTAGTACCCTTATGGAGACCTCCATTGTGATTAGACTTCGAAAAATCACTCGCATGAACTTCTATAGGAGGCTGCAGGGGATCTACAAGAGGTTCTATAGGAGGAGGCCGAAAGTGGGTTTTTGGAGGTTTGATGGTGGAAAAGTGATGGGAAAAGGGAAATTAAGGTTTTATTAAGGTGTTGAGGGGTTTATGACTTGTCAAGGAAGATCAAGAATGAAGGAGATGGTTGGATTTGTTCAAAGGGCAAGAAAGAAACTTTATGGAAAAATAGAGGAATTAGGGCAGATTGGCGAAATATGGCAAAAGAGTGGGGGAATATTTGAAAGATGAATAGGTACACGTTGTGCTATGGAGGAATAATAAGCTGGAATTTTCTACAAGTGAGTTGCACACTTCTCAAATCTGACCCAAGTAGGAGCCAAAAAATAGAGTTTTGTCTATTTTAACCTAGAATCTGACCTAAAACGAGAGAATTGCTGAACTAAACTTTATGGTTAGAAAATGATGTGAGAGAGCCATGGTAAATGAGCATGAAATGATCTAATCATGTGAATCTAATCTAATATCAACTTCTCCAACTCGAAATATCACACCAACAATTGCATTGGAAGAGCAAAGACTGTGTTTTTGGTGGCAACAGTAGTGCCTTGACCTCAAATCATGGTCCAAAGGAGGGAGAAAGTAGATCAAGAACTGTTGGTAGCCTTTTTGGATATTTTCCTATTACTATAGCAAACTACTTAAGCAAATTGAAGCAAGAACAACTATTATAACCATCAAAAGCAACCTAATTTAACAAAGCAAGATTAACCTAAACAACAGAAATTATCTTATGAATGCAAGAAAACACATATAAATACACAAAGAGCCCTAACCCAAGAGCTTCAGCCCTCTTGAAAAGATCAGTGCTGGTTCAAAGCTGGATTCATCTTCATTGATCAAAAAATAATAGTTACATCACAAAACTGTCTGCAAAAAGAGCTCGGAAATGAGTTGAGTACAAGATTGCACAAAAGTGTGAAAATAGACTATCAAATGGCTAACCTACTAAGGCTTGAAGCCTTCTTATTTATACAAGTGGGGACTCCCAACAGTCCTCCTAAACTTAAGGAACTTGGCTGCTTGGAACTGAAGATAACAGCAGCCCTACTTGAGTTGCTCGGCTGCCCTTTGGAATCATTGATGTGGGCCTTTGCACTCCGAGCTGTTGCTGAAGAATTCAAGGAAGGGGTCATTTAATGAAGGGGACATCCCTCCTATAAGTCCTTAGCCCTATTTCCTCGAGTTTGGTTGCCATTCTGCTCATAAATTCCTGGTCCTTGTCCAAAATTGTCCAAAAAATCTGCAATAAACACTCATTAGACTATGTGGCAAAGTGACTATCCCCATTCACTCTAGTAACATAAATATATTCAAAAACATGCACAAAACTGTTGAGAATGGTGGATTAAATGAAAATAATAGGCATAATGAGCCCATATAGTTACCTAGTTCAGGGGCTCATCAACACCACCCTGTTGAATGGGTTGCTCATCCTCTGAGCAACTAATCCAGTTCTTCATCTTTAATAACTTTAACAACCTCCCTAACATCCCAGGCCTCAGATGTGATGTCTTCTTCTTTGTCATGAAAACCTGCTTTCCTGTCCACTTCTGCCCATTATTTCTGTTCTTCCTCTTCCTTAACCCCTTTCAATAGTCCTAATAGTAGTGGAGGACTAAACTTAAGGCCAATCCAGTTGGATTTCAAGTTTTGCATTGATTGTTTATATAGAGGCAATCTCATTATAGCTTCCCACATTCTGGTTGGGGAGTGATACTCCCTGATCTTTAGGCTATGTGACAGTGTATTCCACCTTCTCATGCAAGCATGAAGGCAGTCATCGCCAAATAATCTCTCCATATCTTAAAAATGAGCGATAGCTTGTGCTTGCCTATCAACATAATCAGGGAGAACTTGGGGTTGGCTGCAAGGTGTTCATGGGAGTAAATAAGAGCCAATGGTTCTGCTGGTTCTGCCCTTATCATCAGGGGCTCACTTAGTTCTTTTGCCATTATCTTTTGAATTTCCCCTGCTCTCTTTTCCTCGTGGGTCATCCAAGAAGACATAGCCATGAGCTGTAGGTCTCCCAGTGCAACATTTGGATCCCATAAGTTGATGTCTGGTAGTGCCATATTATGGAGGTAAAATTTTGATTTGGCTTTATCCTCGGCTGAACTATTATCACATAAATGCATAAAATGACCATAATCCTGAAATGGGATGGTGCCCCTCTGGGCCAATGCTTTGATCTGGAATTGGAGCCATTGGTCTTTGAGATACAATGCATACGATCTAGCTGACTGTCTACACTGCAAGGCCTCCATTGCTCAGCTGGCCATGCAGGCCATCTGGGTTTCCTTTTCCTGCAACTGTTTTTTCAAGATCAACACTTTAGTTGCTGCTTGAGACTCTTTTCCTTCCTGCTGTTTCATCAACATTTCAACATTAGTCTGTGGCTTTTCCTCTTGCTGCTGTTTCTGTGCTGCTTCACTGTTTGCTAGGGGTCCTTCTTGTTGTTGCCACCCTTCCAAGATTGGCAACTTGTCTTCCCCTTTAGATTCTCGTTCCTGTAACTGCTTTTTCAGCAGTTCATGTCTTGCTGTAGTTGGGCTCTTCTAATGCTCTGTGTGTGTCTTACCATGCCCAACTCCCTTCTCAACTCTCTCAACTAGTCTTCCATGTGCCCTATATCTTCAACTCTTTTAGATTTAACAATCTACATCCAAGTGTGGGTTCTAACCCTTTCTTTTTCTAGTTCAAAGAAAAGAGGTACAACAAATTTTTGTGGGATGATCTTCCCACCTTCTAGGAGATTGTAATAGGAGCCTAAATTAGGATGAGGGCTTGGCTCAGGTATTTCCTTTTGCTTTCCTTCCTCTTGTGACTATTCTACTGCCTTCTTTTCCAATTTTTCAGTTTCTTTTAGCTTGGCCAGTGTCTCCTATAGAGAGGTTTGAGCCTCTTGTAGGACTGCTTTGGAGTCCATCAATTTGATTCTTTCCTTCCAGGTGGAGGTTTTGGGACTCCCTCTCTCGTAGGTGATAGAGATTTTGGAGGGAGATTCCTCATTTTTCTCAGTAGGTGCATCCTCAATGACAATGGGTTCTTTTGATGGTGGCTCGGGGTTGCCCACCTTAATCCTAGTGCTCCTCCTGGCTTTGAAATACATAGATGTTTGTCTTTTTATTTTTTCATTTTGTTTTACTGGAGTGCTTAATGCAACAAGCAAGGCTACTACTTCCTATGCCAGTGTTTCAGGGGATATTTCCTCCTGCTGTTTTTCTTCTTTATTCTTTGAAATTTTTCTTGAGTTTGCTATTTTTTCTTTTGTTTCTGCTATCTCTGGTGGTGTATTTTCTTTTCCTTTCTGAGTCTCTGCCTCTTCTATGGCAGTATTTTTCTGAGCCTTCTTGGGCTTCTTTTTATCTGCTTTCGTTCTCTTCCTTTTCTCTGCTTTTGCTGTTTTTTTCCTTCCTTCTTTAGGTGCAACTGTGGTTTTGTATGGCTTCTCCTCTTCTTCCTATTTTTCAGGTTTTTCCTCTTCTATTTGAATGTTTTGTTTCTCCTCATGAATGTCTTTTTCAAGTTCCTCTTCCTGCTCCTCCTCTTCATTACCGGAAGGAATGAGCTCATTGGTAAGAGTTTTGATGTTGTCTCCTCTAGACATGTTCCAGAAAATTTCCTAATCTATGGGGATGGTGTATGTGTGTAGGGCATATTCTACCAACAATTTGATGAGCCCATGGTGGGCTAGTTGGTCTGGAACTCCTGCATTCAACTTGGTGCCACATTCTATAAAATATTGAAGTAAGAAATATGGAAGACCAAGTTTCCTAGCCACTCGTATATCCATTCCATATCTCAATTCGTGCAATAACTTGAAGTGATACCCATAAACTATATTGAATCTCCCTTCACAAGAGATATATTTCATTATTTGGTAGTTGACTTCACTCCATGGAGGAGGTAAGCTTGTCCTTCTGACTCCATTTTTATCCTTTACAGGATGCTCATTAGGCTGAAAAAATGTCTTCTTAGCAACCTGTCCCAATGGTTTTTCCTCTTTGCTCCAGGGGAGCCCAAGTGGAAGACCTGTGATTTTTCTAATAAAATATGGTGTAAGCTCTAGGGTCAGACCCTTGAAATTGACTATAGCATGTGTTTTCAAATGGGGTCTTAAGGACATTAAAAATTCTTTAGTCACCTCCTCATCATATCCATGAATTCTCTCAAAGAAAGTCATCTAGTTTTCCCTGGTGAAGAGGGCCACCACCTCGGGGTGCTCATGCAATTTGTTGGAGGTCAAAGGCTCCTTTCTCATAAAACCTCCTGGCATGATGTTTAGTGGTTTTTGAAAATGCTCAGGTGAGGAGGAAGGCAATAACTTCCAAAACCAGAATAAAGGGATAGCTGAGTTTTGTTTTTCTGAAATTGTAGAAGGAATTTCCCATGTGCTTCTTCTTCACAACACCAATTTACAATTTTTCTCTTCCTTCAACCTATTTTCAACCTGAATTTTCTTCTTGGTTTTTGGAAAAAATCAATACGTTGACAGAACAGGGAATATTTAAAACAATATTTTTTTTCTCACAGAGTAAACAGGGTTGTAATATCGTTTCCTTCTCAGGCTTGATTTACTATGGTTGCAGTTCTTGTTTTAGGAGAATACAGGAAAGGAAAGGAAAAACAGATTTTTGAATGCAGAGAAGGAATCAGAGAGATGGTATAGAACACGGAAAAACACAGGCAACCTTTCGAGCTTCTATGTTCCTTTCTTTTTCAACCCCAATACTTTACTTTTAATCCACCACCTTATCTAGATATATCATATGCAAAGTAGGTTTCCAAGCCTACCTCATTCCAATCTCGAATTTGACAGAAATTCTGACTTTTTCTACTGCAGAGTTGCTTTCTGGCCTTCCTATAGAAAGCCTCTTGTAGATAGTGTTCCTACTCCTGTAGAATGCAGTAGTGCTCCTGTAGAGCCCGATAGGCGCAAGGGTTTTGAAAAACTGGCAGAAAATGACTGGTTCGCTATTTTGAAGGTGGTAGATGAGTATTGCAGTCGGGAACTCATCGAGGCAAATGCAAACAAAAGGTGGTAGAGGCTTAGACTGCATTGTACTTAAAATGATGGCGTAATCTATGGTGATGAGGTGAGGTGGCCGGATGGTTACGTTATCCCCATCCAAACCGTTGGTCCTATGCCAATGTCATTATTGTTCTTCAAGTCGCCTGACCGCCATCACCTCCCTTATTCCCGTTATATGACGCCACCACTACTGGTTCTGAGTTTTTCCTTCCGAGTTAACTGGCCACACTTGCTGACTACGTATCTGATTGGTAGTTTGAATTGGACAAGGCTCATTTGAATTCCACAAGGGGGTGTTGAACTAAACGAGGGTGGCCAGTTAGCTTGCCACTGATTCTATTTAATCATGACCATTCCCCTAGTTCATGCAATTTCAAAATATTCATGCAATCGAGGAATAGGTTTAGTCACTTACCTACTTAGTCGTTGTTGTGCTATGCATGCTTTGGACTTCGACACTTCATTTCCTCATTGTTGTGGATGCTGGTGCTCTGCATGCTAGCCTTTGGCTCATGTTGGTGATTTTTCGATCAGGCTCTACTCCTTGCATGTTGCATGCATCTTGGCTGCACTGACCCTGTCTCTAGAGTTTGTTTTTCAAAGGGATTAGCTACTACAGGAATCCTGCAAGATTTCCTGTAGCTGCTTCTCCTTCTAAAATTCAGGCTAATGCTTGAGCAGGGCTATAAAGATAGTTGAAGAAGGTTTTGAATGAAAGGAAGAGCAGCTGGGAGGCATCAGGTAAGAACAAGTAAAGAACACTACTGCTTTATTTGTCATCATTTTTTTTTGTGTTTACAGAATGAAAGAAACATAATTTATGTATTTGTTTATGCAGGGAAAGAAAAAGCGAATGGAAATGTCAGTGTGTAGGGATGGAATGGAGAGTTAGGTAGATGGATGGTGGCAGGGAGGCTCACAGGCCTTCTAGACAAATTTCTAGCCCTCAGGGTCTTCTCTGAACTTGATTTTGGCCTTTCTGTAGTTTCTACAGGAGGCTCCTGTAGAATACACAAAGTTTCCTGTAGGATGCAAAATTTTCAGAACAGATGAGACCAAGGCTTGGGAAAGGATAACGATGATGGAGGGATGGACTATGAAGGGTATATGCAGCCTAGCCATGTCTTTTTCTCTTGTGTGACCTTCCTGCAACCTGCAATTTATTCAAAAGAAAGTTTTTTTTTTTTTTTTTTTTTTTTTTTTTTTTTTTTTTTTTAGCTGGGGCACCTCGAGGAGGTTTTCACCCTCACTGCCTGCCTTGCGCACCTCCAAGAGGTTTGCACCCAGGTATCGTTTATTCCTTCTCTCTCTCTTTTTTTTTTTTAGGGTGTGGATGGAGTGGAGACAGGGACCTGCTCCACTACTAAGACTATTTTACCCATCTTCTCAATGAATTCCTGCTTGGAAAGGGCTTCCTGTAGATCTTCATTCTATGCCCATTGACGAGCATGGGGATGGCTTCTTCATCTATAGTTTGGATCAGGTTTGAACCATTGTCATCACATTGTTCCATTGTGTATGGGCGTAGCCATCTTGTCCTCAGTTTGCCCTTGAAATCTCTATATCTCGAATCATATAGCAGTGCCCAATCTCCTTGCTGGAATTGTTTTTCTTTGAGGCGCCTGTCATGCCATATTTTTCTTTGAAGTTGGACTACCTCTAAGTAGAGTAGGGCCTGCATTCTCTGTTCATCCAATCCATTTAGCTGAAGCAATCTTTCCTTTTGTGCATGGCTGAGATCTAGGTCCAGCTGAGCTACCATCCTTAATGTGTTGTATTCGAATTATATTGATAGTAGAGCCTTCTTCCTATAGACCAAATCGTAGGGTGTGAACCCTGTGGTGGTTTTCCAGGTGGTGTTATAGACCCAGGTGGCCTCAACTGATCGATCTACCCAATCTTTTCTACTTCTACTCACTACCTTAGTTTAGATCCCTTCCAAAGCTCTTTTAGTGACTTCCACCTGTCCATTTTCTTGCGGATGATAAGGGGTGGAAGTTTTGTGCTTAATTTTGTGGTGTGTGAGTAGGTCTTCAACCAGATTGGAGGTAAACTGACTTCCTTGATCTGTGACTAACTCTCTTGGATAACCAAACTTGTAGAAGATATTTTCCCTCAAAAACTCAGCGACTTTTTCTTCTGGTGTTGCCTTGATCACCTTGGTTTCCGCCCATTTTGTCAGATAATCAGTACACACAATGATGTAAGATTTCTGTTTTGAAGGAGGGTTGATCGGTCCCACAATGTCCATGCCCCGCTTCTCAAATGGCTCGAAAGTCACTTGAGGTTGCAAGGGCATCTCATCCCTTGGAGTAGGTTTCCGCATCCTTTGACATCGGTCACATTGGCTGATATATCTCTTGACATATTGATGAAGAGTGGGCCAATAGTAACCTGCTTGTAGAATTTTGAAGGCAATCCTTTTTGTTGCAAAGTGGCCCCCATAGGGCCCATCATGATAGGTTAGGAGGATGTCAAAAACTTCCTCTTCCCTGACACATCACCTCAAAATCCGATCTGGGCCAAGTTTAAAAAAATTGCCCCCAATCCAGGTGAATGGGGCACTTTTCCTCACTATCTTGCTCTTCTCTTTCGAGGACAGGTGTGGCGGAAACTATGCTGAAACCAAATAATTTGCTATATCAACAAATTATGGAGAAAGTACTGAAATAGAAAATAGGTGTTCATATGACATTTGATCATCCACCATTCCTTCTTCACCTATAGGAAGATCTAGTCTAAACAGGAAATTAGAAACAACATTTTCCTTACTCTGCTTATCAACAATGGTCAAATCAAATTGCTGCAATAAAAGTAACCATCTAATGATACGAGCATTTACATCTGGTTTATTCATCAAATACCTAATTGTAGCATGATTAGTGTGTACGAATGTTTGATAGTCAGTGATGTAGTGTCTGAATTTGTTTAGGGAATGGAATACAAATAGGAGCTCCTTTTCGGTTACAGTGTAGTTTAATTCTACCTTGGACAGGTTTTTACTGACAAAGTATATGGCATAAGGCAGCTTCTCCTCAACCTATCTTAAGGCTGCTCCTATTGCTTTGTTTGAGGCATCTGTGTGAATGTGGAAAGGTAGGGCCCATTTTGGACCTCTCAAAATTGGCGTAGCTACCAACTTACCTTTCAAGGCATCCAGAGCCTCTTAACAGTCGTCATTCCATATGAACTCAACATCTTTCCCCAAAAGACCAAATAATGGAGAGGCTAGCTTACTAGAATCTTTGATGAATCTTATATAATACCCTGCTAAGCCTAGAAAACTCCGAACATCTCTTACCTTTTGAGGAGGTGGGACCCTTTGAATGATACCAATCTTGTTGGGATCCACCTGTAATCCTTGCTGAGAAATTGTATGACCTAGCATGGTCCCTTCAGTCATCAGGAATTTTCATTTTTCAGGACTGAGGGATAGGTTCATCTCAATACAATTGGTAAAACTTTTCCCAGGTTAGTCAAAGCTTCCTGGAAGTTAGAACCATAAGGGGTAAAGTCATCCATATAGATTTACACTGAATCATGAACCAGTTCGGAAAATATGCTTAGTACTACTCTCTAGAAAGTGGTGGGAGCATTGTACAACCCAAAAGGAAGGACCCGTAGGCAAAAGTACCCCAACGACAAGTGAAAGTGGTCTTATCTTGGTCTTCTGGGCTGATTTGGATCTGGTTGTACTTGCTAAACCCATCTAGGAAGGAGAAGAACTTCTTCCCTTCCAGGCTATCTAATACTTGATCTATGAAAGGCAAAGGGAAATGGTCCTTCTTGGTGGCCTTGTTTAGTTCCCGATAATCTACACAGATTCTCCACTTCCCATTTTTCTTTGGCACTAGCACCAAAGGAGAAACCCATTCACTATCAGAGATGGGATATATGAATCCTGCATCCAACAACTTTTGCGATTCTTCTTTGACAATGTCCTTAAGGGCTAGATTCATCCTCCTTTGAGGTTGTCTGACTGGTTTACAATCTTCATTAATGTAAATTTGATGAGTACAGACTAAAGGGTGGACTCCCTTCATCTCCTTATATGTCCAAGCAAAAGCATCCAAGTGATTATTCAATAAGCTACACAGTTCTTTCTCCTAAGAGGTGGATAGGGATGAATTGATCTTCAAGGTTTTTTCTGGGCTGAATTCCACATTTTTAACTTAGAGAGAGGTCAGATCAGCCACACAGAGATCAACTAAAGGATTATCTTGGGTTTCTTCCACCAGCTCTTCTAATGGCAACACAATGGGGGGTGGATTTTGAATCAAGTTTTCAATAAGATCATCCTCGGTTTGTGGACCCCCCATGGTGGTCTCTACTGTACACAATGGTGTGGAATAGACTTCATCCTCATCTTCCTCCTCCAACCAGAGAGGTAAATCATACTCTAACAGAGGTTGGGCAGGAGGATAGAGGACTCGCTGTTTGGACATATGCCCATTCTTGATTGTCATGTTTCTAGCTTGACAACTGATGTAGGGATCTGCAGTGGCCAACGAAGGTCTTCCCAGGTGTTGAAGCCTCGAAAATCGGGTCGGCAACAAGGGGGATACCCACCCGGTCCGGAACTTGGTTGGCATCTCCTTACCCGTTTGGTATAGCGGGTCCGACTGGGGATAACGGGACCAGTTTCCCGATCTTGGGTGTGTGTGTGTGTGTGGAGTTGAACTATGCTGATCTAAGAGTATTTTTAAAGCTAATTCTAATTCAGATTCTTTAACTTTACTCTATGCTATTGTAATCTAGTGAGAAACAACACATCAAATCTATCCTAACCCGGGATTGTATATCTTCCATTATGCGATCTAAAAATATTTTGAATAATAACTGGTAATAAAGATCATTCAACTATTATAAGAATAGAAATCATTAAAGATAAACCACTTTGCATAAGAAGTTAGGCAAAACAGTTGTGAATCAACATATCGCATAATAAGCTATTCATATGTCAAACATAAACAATATGACTCCACCATACAAAAGTGCCAAATGATAACCCATACATTCATGCAATGATAGATAAACAACTGAAACTGTAAATCACTTAAAGAATATGAGCAGGAATTGCTAAGAGATAAAAGTACCATTTATGACTAGTTCTACCCATAAGCTTCAAGCAAAAACAATCTATCTCTACTTGTTCTAAAATCTACCAAGAGTACAAAAGTGCAACCTCAGTAGCAGATATCAAAATGCAAGTAAAAATAAATCTCGATCCATCCATTCATCAAAAACTCCTCTGAGGTTACAGAAGTACATGTTCTGAGGATAAGTTTTTGACAAATCTCTGTACCCTTCTCTAAATGCATGAGAAGGGTTAAAATACTACTTCCTAATTCTAATAATAGTGTTTTTACAAAATTGTAGGATACGGTTCTCAAATGACCGTCCTTTTTCTAATCTAAATAAAAAGAAACAACAAACTTCTAAAAATAAGCTATTTCTGAATTTGGTCCTTAAAACTGCAAGTGTTCATCATGGATTTGAGAAGAGTCAGTTGGCCGACTTCTGCGCTGAGCTGGGCTGCGAAAACAGAATCTATGAGAGATGGCACTACTTTCTCGGCTGAGTTTATGATGCATTTCATAGTCATCCATTGACTGTGTGGCTTGACTAAGTATGCCCAATAGCACTCCCAATTCAACCTGTTCAATGCTTGGATCGCTTTTCCCTTTTCCTGCGCCTTCTGCTTCCATTCTGCCTCCAGTCGTGATTTATTAGGTAGGTACCCTGGGGTGGTTTCTGCAATTAAGTTGGCCCTGTGTAAATTCTCACTTACACAGTCGATAAGAATGCTTGCATGCGTGGCCGCTGTCTCCGCTGATTGTTCTGCCTGCCTGATTTGATCGTCCCATTTGTTAAAGAGCAATTCCTTATGACTCTCGTTTATTCTGGGTGCATTTTCTCTTTTCCCTTCCTCTCCGTCCTGCCAAGCTAAGTATTCCATCACTCGTCTGTCAATCTGATCATAGTCACTTCGCAAGTCTGCCACTTGATTGGTGATTTTATCGCTCAGCTCGCAATAGTGACCCCACTGTGATATCTTACGTCCCAACTCTTCCTGTTGCTGCAGAAGTTGCTCATTTAAGCCAGCAGATTCTGAAACAAATTCGGCAAGCTTAGGCTCGTCTTTATGTATTTCTTGCAAAGTTTACAACTGCTTTCCTTTTTCGTCTAGACTTATTTGATAGCTTATCTGCATCTGCTGAAAGTCTTCTTGTAATTTCTCGAGTTGTTTGGACGCTTCAATACTAGCATTGGCTTGTTGTAACTGTCGTTGTAGTAGCTGTATTTCATTTTATTGTTCTTTCAACAGTTTCTGAACTTTCGATGCCTTGTCAATAGTTGCAGAAGCATATGCTCCTGCGATCTAAGACAACTTCGTGAGATTCTCTGTCGGGTTATTGTTGGGGTCTTTCCATAAGACGTCCAAATGTTCAGCATCTTGTGACAGTGTATTTTCTAGTTTTCTTTTCTTCCTTTGTCTCCTTACAACTGCTTTATGTTGGGGACTATAGAATACATCCAGTGGGGGAATTTCTTCTACATTAAGTAGAAGCTC
>APFE031715405.1:3115-20184 GCA_000404065.3 Pinus taeda | reverse complement strand
GCGGCCAGGTGGGCGAATGAGGGACGAGGTGGGCGGACGTGGTGATGACGTGCATGACAGCAGGACGGGGACGTGGGCGGGACAGGTGTCGCCATATCGGGACCCCTCCTGCACGACAAAGAATCTGTCAGAGGGGGCTCCGATGGAATTTGGGTGCGACATTTGTCCCCGCGTGACGTAAGCGTCTGACAGATATCGGAAGGTATCTGCCGGACGTCGGGGGTCTTCCGATATGGATGTGAGCCGTTGATCTGCGGGCGCGCGATCTGACGACTGTCGGGTGACGAACCTGCATGGGCGATAAATCCGGTCTTTATTAATTATCAGACGTCGGGCTCCTCCGAAATCGCTGCGAGCCGTAGATCTGGGACAGCTGCAATCGGACGGTCATCGGGAGGATAACTTGCACGGGAAATAGCAGTGAGTGGGCGGAATTAAAAAATTATATTTCTTGGCCAGTGGGACTAGCGGGACCCTCCACGCGATAAATGGTTTTCAAAGGTTTTTCCACGGCTTTGTTTGAAAAAATTAAATTTCGGTCCGCCAACATTAGGAAACGGTGAAACTTATAGAAAAAGGGTTTCGGTGGAATTGTTCAAAAAAGGCAAACTAGCTCCCGACCTTAGGAAAAGGCGGGATGGGGATATTTTCATAATGTTTCCGCCCTTCGATGGTTTAGGGGATTAAAAGGTTTTCTTCAAGGGTCTTTTTAGGGCAAAAATGGAGCTTTTGGGTAGGGAAATGGGTTGAGATGGAGAAAAAGGTGGAACATGGGTTCTTGACCTTAACCAGGTGTTAATTCAATTCCCAGGGAGTGAAGATTATGGCTATAGTGCCAAGGGGGAATATTTATACAATGTGGGATTTATACACCATGGTGTTATAATAGTAGGGATAATGGAGTATAGGGAGCTAAGTAGTAGATTAGTTGTTAATATGGAGGGAACATATGGATGAGGGCTAGTACCAATGAGTTTTCTTGAAAATATCTGGGAGTCAAGAGTAGATGAAAATGAAAAGAGTTTTACACAAGAAATGTGGCTTTTAAAAGCCATAAGTACCATCACAAAACTTTGAGTTTGTCCTATGAACGAATTTATGAAGGGGTGTTAGTAATGAGTAATATACAAATGGGAAAGGAAGTTAGTCATGCTCCACTATATTGTTTTTTTGGACATTGCTTAGCAACTTTGGTTTTTGAAGAAACATCACTTCTGCAACCCCATCTACCTACCCAACTAGCTCACCTAACATTTTTTATTCCTTCTTGGAGGGTGCACTTGGACTTGCAAACCCTTTGTATGCCCTTTTCTTTTTCATTGGCTTTTTTGCTTTCATTTCCTATCTAATACTACCCTTATTCTTTCCAAGGCCCCAGATTAAGCAGTTGGGAACCTTAGTTTCTCTACCTAGCTACTGATCTGCCAAGATTAAACAGTTTGGACAGATTTCTTTCTCTATTCTACAACATAAATTGAAAACATGGCATGATCCACATTAGGCTGTTGGGTCATCCATAAATTTTTGTGAATATGCAGGCCTATATACACCTTTTCTTTTATTGCAAATATGGAACCTTTGTGGCAGCAAAATGGAGCATATTTGGCACTTATATTTGCCAATCATGAAATATGAAACCTATTGGTATAGGTATCCAACAGATTGACCTTAGATCTAACCATAGTTATATTACTCCTAACCTATAGGATACGTGTTGCTTGAATAAAGAAGTGCATGTAGAGTCTTCATTGGTGCAGTTGGCTACACATACTAAGAAAATATTTCATTATTGGATGAGACCTTGTGAATTTGAGTTGAACGGTATGTCTACATCGTCACATCTAAATGTGATTTTGTTGGAATCATACAATATTCTATTAGGTATGGATTGGTTGTACATTAATTAGAACTAAGTTATGTTGTTACGATAAGGGTATTGAGTGTTTGGATGATGGTAGAGAGAAGATAATCTTGCAGAGTAAGAAGAATCATACATCGTTGAGGATGGTTACAACTATGCAGGAAAAGCACAATAGAAAAAAAATATGTGTATTATTTACAGTTCATATTTCTAGTGAAAAAGGGAAGGATGTTGAGGATGTTGAAGTCTTGAGAAGGTATCGGGTTTTCCAGTAGTTTCAAGATTTATTTCTAGTAGGGGTCTCAAAGCTACCGCCTCATATCGTAACATACTTTTCTATTTCATTGATGTCGGGAGTAGTTCTATTTAGTTCATTCCAAGAGCAATACCAACATCAAAGGAACCTTACAGGATGAGCACTCCATAGTTGGTGGAACTAAAATTACAATTGAAGGAAATGTCTTATAAGGGATACATTAGGCCAAGTGTATCACCTTAGGGTGAATCAATATTGTTTGTGAGGAAGAAGGATGGTACTCTTAGGTTGTGCATTGATTACAGGTTGTTTAACAAGATGACGATCAACAACATATAGCCTTTACCACAGATTGATGATTCTTTTGACCAATTGAAGGGAGTGTTGAGAAATCCAAGGCATTGATAGTAAGTGATTTCTCTAGTATTGATAGCTTCTTGTCAATTATTTTTATTTCTTAGATTAGGATCTTCTTTTACTTATGTTATTATAATATTATTCTTCATCAAACAACTAACAAAGCACAAACCATAAAGAGACAAGAGACATAGAATATAGGCTATAAGCCAGGGCCAAAACCTCTGCCACTTGAGAGGAAAAACCGAACAAATTCTTCCTCTCATACAGAATTCAATTGACGAATACCAAGACCAAGACCCTTGACCTACTTTCCACTCCATTACCAAGACCTAAAGTGTCCTTGATGATATCCTTAGTCAATGATATTCCACCTTGCTTCCTCCTTCTTGGCTTCTCTTCAACCTCAAATTCCTTTTGCCTCATACCTTCACTTATTTTGGCCTCCTTGAATTAAGTCTACAATATTTGACCCTAAATAAGAAACCCTACCTCATGCATATGACCTTCTCTTATGCCTTATTTTCCATTGTTTTAGTAGGATGTCTCTTCCTTGGTAACTTGGCTTGTAATATACCCTTGATTCCTCCTTGACTTAACCTTCCAATAGGACTGCAAAAATTCAACCTTTTCTATAATAGATAAATTCCCTTTACTTTGCAAATGTGAGATCAAAGTGACCCAAAAACATATCCAAATTATGCCAAGGACTTTGTTCTCCTTCTTTCCATTGTTTTCTAATGATTAAGCTCTCTTCAAAGTGATCCTTTCACACCTTGATTTCAGGCCTGCTTGACCAAATTTTTGTCTCTGAAATGAGGCCAAGATGCCCTATTTATAGTTTTTGGAGCCTCCATAATAAGCTAACTTGAGAGAAGGTGAGCCTACATGTTTTCTTGAGAAGATTATTTATTCCATCTTGTATCCGACTTGTAGGAGAAGATTTTGCCTGGTCTTGGAGGGCCTTCTTATAAATTTAATGATTCATACAAAAATGTAACATGCCCAAGGAGGGTCCTTCATACATGACATTGGATCTCTTTGGCTTTATGACCAATCCTAGGTGCTCTCAGTGGGAGCCATTACTAAAAATAAAATTCCTTTCTCATGAAACCCATGAGACAAGCATTACAAAAATAACTGTATTTTATTCTTTACATCAATTACATAAAATCACAATTACAAATGTCATTATGAAGACTAAAACTAGTTACACTTTTCAAAACTCCCTCTTAACTACGGAGGTATTCATAATGGTACTTTGTCATTCTCAATCTGAAAAATTCTCATAAGAAGAGTCAGATTGGTATCCCATCTATTTAGCATCATATCAACTAGCATTGTCACATAGGATGGCCTTGACTAATAGCTCTACCTCTCCACGAGATCTGAGCACGATGCCAGCAATACCAATGATGTATATACACCCTCATTGTTGTATCTCTCATAACATATGCTACCTGAGTTAATAGGGCATGGTCTACTAGGAATATTCTTATGTTGGATTCCCAGTCCTCAAAGAATATCAACCCTCTAAGAATTTTCTTACCTTGGATGCCCTAACTCATCCTCAAATAGTATAGGATGCCATATGTTTACCCAATCCTCCATTATGTCTTCCCAAGTGAAGACAATAATGATGTATCTATCTCTCCCTCTTAATTTGGGAGGACATATCTATTCCAATAAGGGAGTGTACACATTCCTACGAAAGGAATGTACCTAAGCTCCCTCTTGTCTTAGGAATTTTTCTTCCAATTTTATTCCAAGTAAGAAACTTGTTTCCAGGCTCGCTCTTAATTATGGACCTACATCACCTTCTCTGGTATAGATCTTTGGGTGACTAGATGCTTGAAGAAATCCTCCTCATGATGTCATGAATTTATTTTCATTATTTCAAAGTCTTCATGTTTGGGACTACATCATAGGGAAAATATCATCCATCACTTTCATCCATGAGTCATTCATGTCATCATTAGAAAGTGATCTATTAGTTCATATATTGCCTTCCTTCATTCCGCTTTACCATCTTCATGTCCTATGTTGTTTAGTCTGTTTCATCCTACTACATGGTCATAGATGGTGGAAAATATCTATAGATCTTTCGTTTGTAGCATTTCATAATCCCATCCAGATATTTGCTAAAAAAATAAGAAATGAACACTTTCAAAATTACCTTTGTGATTATATTTCATCATGACATCTTCTAGGTTGCATCAACATCCTACATACACATTCACACATCTCCCAAAGATATATATTGTCAAGGGTCTCTTTCTCTATCAAACTTCTACATATCTTTCTTGGAGATATCCTAGTTAGATCTCTTGGTTTTTCAGATGTTGATTGCCTCTTCCATGGTTTCATATCCCATGATCTCTTCCTTCCTTTCCTTACACATTTCATTCCTAGGAATTTCCAATCAGAGTTTTTCAATTATAGCCAACCACCCAATATTACATTTGAGGACATATTATGTTGATTTCATCTAGTGATTGTGTGACCCGCGCATTTATGCATTCCTTCGAACGACGAGATCCTTTCTTTTGATCATTATCTCAAGATAGAGCATTGATCCATGTTATCTACAACCACATGACATAACTTCTACAATATCTAGTGAAAGGATACATACCTCATTTTTCTTTATGTCATCCATACTTCCTTCAAAAACTTGCTTTATTGAAAAGAGCTTAAATCCCTTTATCTGCTTCAACTTTTATGTCATCATACCACCATTTTGTGAATTCCGCAAGTTTGGAATTTTTGATGAAACACTTTCTTCCCCTCTTAATCGGTAAACCTTTCGATGAATATGCCATTAGAAAATATTAAGGATCTAGATTATCCCTATCTAGCAGATGTTTCCTTTTGATAGATGTATGATGAGCCTTGTACTAGATGACCCTTTCTTTCTTTTCCATAGGTACCACCTCTGTTACTAGTGAGGTTTCCAAGAGCTATATCCTTCCATGGGTGACTATTGTGGACTTCAACTTCAACCATATTTCATCCTTTTCTATGATAATTTTATGAGATCTTTCTTTGAATGCTTTTATTATGCCACAATGCCTCCCATCATTTTCTTAGTGAATCATAATAGCCAGATCTTACAACAGAATACTTAGGAGCTTGAAAAGAACTTAGGTGATGAATACTATCTCAGTCATAGTAGATATCTCTTACCTCCTCTTTCCTGGACCTTTTCTTTTCAAATTCCTCCACTTCTTCAGTGATATGGGCTTATTATTTTCATCTTTTTTTATTGTGCTTCTTGATCTTAGTAAAATCTCTTTTGTAGTGCCCATATTCTTGACAATGATAGCATTGAATTTTGGCCATGTCCCTTTTCTTTTTCCAAGAACTAGACTTTCAAAATTTTCCCTTTCTTCTTATCATTGTAACATAAGCTTGATTTTTCTCACCAGTTCCCATGTCAGATTTGGAATTTAGTCTAGATTCTTTGATCTTGCACAGTGACCATAGATCCTAGAATGGATTAGCTTCTTTATTTCCATAAATACTTGAATTAAAGTTACCCCATTCCTTCGGTAGTGCATTTAGTACAACTGTAGTCATTTCCTTTTCAGACATGAATTCTCCCAGATCTTGTAGTTGATCTCGGATTTTAGATATCCTCATAACATAGGAGGATATTCCATATTCCCTTGACATATTCAACTTGTAGAGTTATTTACTTAATGAGATTACTTCTGGAGCACTGCTTATGGAATACAACTATACTAGTTTCTCATGTATTTATTTTGAAGTTTCGAGTTTGGATACCTATGGGATGAAGGGATTCTTGATGGATTTTATAACAATCCTTTGAGACCTAACTTCCTCTTTCATGTAATTTGCAATACCTTGAGCATATTCCTTTCCTGGTTTTGTGATAGACCCTTTGAAATGTTACATAACTTCATTTTCAATAAGATTCAAATTTGTCCTTTTCTTCCTTGCAAGATAGTTTGAAGGCCCAACCAATTTGTTGCTTTCCTTGCAAAATGACATTTCGACAAATTTAGACGTGGACATAAATATATACTTACTTGATATGATGCTACTTCTTCTTATTGTTTCTTTGATGTTGATGATGATATAGAGAATTAAAATTCTCCTTGATGAGGATAATTTCCTTCAATAATGATTATTGATCCCATAGAGAGGGATATCCCTTGGATCCTTTGATGATGGAGTATTTGTTGACGAAGATCAATGATGAAATGTTGATTATTTATTAAATGGAAAGGATATTGCTTCAATGGGAGAGAGATTGCCTTAGAATCTTGATGACAAATCTTTCGATCTAGCTTCTTTTGGATGAATAGTTTTTAAGATACTTCAACTTGAAAATGATTGAGAGTGGATCCCAGGAATTCTCATTTGATGGGTGATGATATGGTCTTGACCTTGAATTTCTTTTCTTGGATGAATAAACTTCAAGCTTACCTTGATTTGTAGAACTCTTCAACTTGATTAAATGTAGGGTTTTGGACTTTTTTTCTTGATGATGATCCAAAGACTTATTTTGGTGTAGATTTATTCTTTGATCTAGGGTTATGATGCTTACTTTGTAGATCTTGACTTCAAGATGATATTTGTTTCGACGCCTTCGTCGAGGTTTGATCAATGAGTGTCCCTTCATAGGATTCCCTTCCTTGACTTAGTCACCTTAGCTCTGAAACCATGTTGAGAAATATAGGGCATTAATATTATGTGATTTATTCACTATATATAACTGCTTATGAATGATTTTTACTTCTTAGACTATGATATTGTTTTAATTATTTTATTATAGGGTTATTCTTCATAAAACAACTATCAAAGCACAAATGATAAAGAGATAAGGGACACAAAATATAGGATATCAGCCAGGGCTAAAACCTCTTCGACCTCAGAGGAAAACCCAACCAAATTATTCTTCTTATAGATATTTCAATTGATGAATACCAAGACTAATACCCTTGACCCACTTTCCACTCAAATACCAAGACACAAAGCTTCCTTGATGAGATCCTTAGTGAATGATAGTCAACCTTCCTTCCTCCTTCTCAACTTGTCCTCAACCTCGACTTTCTTCTGCATCATACCTTCGCTTATTTTGACCTCCTTGAATTAAGTCTGCAATATTTTACCATAATTCCAAAACCCTAAATCATGCATATGGCCTTATCCGATGACTTTTTTTCCTTATTTTTAGTAGGATGTCTCTTCCTTCATAACTCAGTTTGTAATATACCCTTTCTTCCTCCTTGACTTAACCTTCCAATAAGACTGCAAAATTTCCTTCTTTTTGGCAATAGACATAGTCCCTTTACTTCCGTGAGGTCAATTAGACACAAACATAAAACCAAATGATACAGAGGATTTCATTCTCCTTCCTTCCCTTCTTTGTTGATGATTAGGCTCTCCTCTAAGTGATATTTTCACACCTTGATTTCAAACCTCCTTCACCAAATTTTTGTCTTTGAAATGAGGTCAAGTTTATTGAAGATTATTTATTCCATCTTGTAGTTGACTCGTAGGAGGATATTTTTCTTCGTCTTGGAGGGCCTCCTTATACATTTAATGATTCATAGAAAAATGTAATATGTGCAAGAAGTGTCCTTCATATATGACATTAACTCTCTTTGATTTTTTGACCAATCCTAACGGCTCTCAATGGGATCCATTACTAAAAATAAAATTCCTTGCTCATGAAACCCATGAGACAAGCATTTTAAAAAATAATTTTATTTTTCTTCTTAACATCAATTATGTTGGGATGGGGTCCCCTGGGTCAGTTTTGGGGTTAAGATAACCCAATTTTTGATGTATTTTTTATAAATAATGTAAAGTCTCCATGATTTGTGGATGCGGAGCACGTAGATGATTAGAAGTCACAGGGGTTTTAGCCCCTTTTTTATGTAAAATTTGAGTTGTTTTGAGATCGACCCATGGTACGCGGACCATGGGATTGTATGTAAAAGGCTATAAATAGGTGTGTATTAGAGATTCTAAGGAATAATTTGAGATGTATTGGGTCAATAGAAGAGAATTGATAGCAAAAAGAAGTGGGACAGATAGGAGAGAAAGACTCTACAACTGAGTGCACAAAGGCCTAGGTAGAGTCTGCAGCTGAGTGCGCAGGGTAGTTTTGATTCTGTAAAGATGAATTGAAGATAAATAAACAAAGTTACCGAAGAAATCCTATGTATATATGTTTATCTCTATTTTCTTCTGTTTACGGTATATGTTGTGGATGAATAATGTGTTTATGAAATATTGATCTAATGATGTGCGATTCTCTTGAATAAGTCTTAATAAATGTATGAAATGCATGTTAAATACTTTCATGAAGACTAAGATGAATTCCGTTATATTTACTAAATACCATAAGTAGATATGTTCGAACACTAACTTAGGATTTTTATCTAAGCATGTAAGTGGATAAATCAACTGATAAGGGTCTACAAAGGCTGATAGTAGACCTTCGTGAAGGTCTGAAGGCTATTTTAGTAGAGTTGCAGTATTGAGTCTGTTAACACCCAGGTTGTTCCCTTTGACTCCCAAGGGAATATGGCTGGGGTAACCACTAACCAATCTTTGGATTACAGCTTCTAGCCCAACTGTAATAAGAGAGGGCTCTCTCTTTAAGGTTTGTCTCTGTTTTGTGGAGATTTTAGGCTAGCTATGAAGTAGGCGTTTGGTTTATGTTTGGTTGGAAGGATGTCTTTCTGTACTTAAAGTGGAAATCTGCAGATAAGGTTAGTCTATTGGGAAATGGAGTCTGTGGCTACTAGTTGTTGAAATCTTGAGTGTGAGCAGCAGGAATTACAGGGCCATTTAGATACTTCATGAAACAAACTTGAAATTTTGATGGTGAAATGTGAACAACCAGTGAAAAGCAATTAAGAATTTTCCACTAAGGTGAGGTGTGGGAAAGAGATATATTCCTCAGGAGCAAAATTGAATTCCTGAAAACGATAATCACTGTGAAAGGTATAGCATGAAAGGGTAGCAATTAAGAATTACACCTTTTTACTATAACTGAAGAAAAACACTTATAATAGCTTAGATTGAGTTCAGGGTAATCTGTGATTAAGTCTTGGAACTATTCTTTTTCCTTGCCATTAATTGTAAAGAACAGAAACATGAAAGAGATATGAAAAGATGATAAAACACATAAACAAAGAGTTGTAAGGAAAACTTATTGTGCCATGAAATACCCAGGAATCCTGTAACATTCAGCTAAACACCCCAATGCATCAAACAACACAGAGCTTTGGAAATTCCATCGCCTTTATATTACTTCTCTGAGAATTTACAGTCAAAGAACTCTATCAAAGATATCAATTACATCCAAAATCCAACCCCTGCTATCTCATGCGAGGGGGAATATATAGAAGTGTTTCATACAAAATATCTCAGGCATTGAGTCATCTAAGAAATAAAATATCTTTATTAACTCGTACAGAAATAGTAGATAAGAAGTTATTACAGCCTTTAATACAACATAAATGCTCTTTACTCCCGTCAGAAGATTTCGACCTTTGGAGCTCACTGAGTCGGTTGAATGCTTTGTTATAATTGGTGAATGACGTGTCTGTGCAGCTCTGTCCTCCTGTAGCTTTTCTGCCCTGTCACCTGTGACTACCAGTGCTGCTGTGGTGGCCGAATGGTTGTGCTGAGTTGGCTCAGCCTCTCTCTGCATACATGCTGATATATCCATATTTTCCTGTGCATGAAAATTTATATATTTCAAATGGAAAAAACATAATTACCGGCTTTGGTTTAGTAGTAATTGTATCAAACTATTCCAGACTTCCTGTGTAGGCAATTGATGCCTCAAAATTGACTGTATGGTCTCATCTACCTCTATATACTTATAAAAATTGGGAGGCTCATCAAACAAGTGATTAATTTCATTCATAATGAAGAATAAGCTCTCCACCCTGTTGAAAAGGGTTTGTCCTGATGCTGGCCCTGTTTCTGCTGATGTGCTGGCTTTTTCTGCAATCTGATTAGCAACAAAGGTGTTGACCCTCTTGGCATATTTTTCATGTGAAAGTAGTTTTCCTGAGGGCTCCATTAAGCTAGGAAGACCTCTGTTCTGCAATGCCATGAACTTGTCTTGGAATTTGTTAATGTCTGCATGCATATCCTGGCTTCTTCTCTCTAAGGTCTGTACCAGGTTTCTTAGTGTCAGGACCCTTTTGACCATCGAAATGGTCTCAGTCCTGTTGGCAATTCCCATTTTGATCAGCTGAGAGCTTGTCCTATAATTAAGCACATTTATCATTCTAGTGGCAGCCTCAAGCATGCTGCCAGGAGATGCCCTTGCTCTTTGGATTTCCCTGTGTGCTTTTCCAATGAGCCCCATCTGCTCATAAATGGCCTCAATGTATTCCCATTGGTCTGTGATGGATTGGCCAATATTGGCCCATAAGATTCTCTTGAGCTCAACTATTACTTTTTCCAGTGTGAGCTCCTTTTCTAGCTCATTTATCCTCCTTTTGAGAGCCTTTACCTCTCTTTCTCTCTCAGCCACATTTTGCTTGGATTTGTCATATTTTTCATTGATCTTAGCCAGAGTTTCTTTGGCTTGATTCAACTCTGACATTTGGGCCTCCAAGACTTGAATTCCATTTATGAGCTTCTGCATGTCAAGGCTTTCAGCCTGCTCTGTTGTTGGTGTTGAAGTGAAGGGTGCTGCTTGCTGTGTCTGCTGACTGGGAGGGGTAGTGGTTTGAGGAGCTTCCTCCAGATTGATTGTTTCTGGAGGAGGCTGTTAAGTTTGTCCTACCTCTTTTTGCTGCAATGCTGCCTGAAGTGCAACCTCTGATTCTTCCAGCTTCTCTTGTGTCTGGATGCGCTATTTGTATAGTGTTACCAGCGTAGCTGCTGCATCCTTGTCTTGTCTTAGCTGGGAAACCTCTTCAGTTTGGGGATGAAGAGTTGCTGGGATTTTGATCATCTTCTTTAATGCTGCCATATCAGCATCCCTTAGTTTCAAAAGCTCCTGCACTGCTTTAACATCCTTAGGATCATATCCAAGGTCTATTATGATGTCCTCTAAAGATTTGATCCCGTTGTCCTTTGCTTGAGAGGATGCCCTTTCCAACTCAAGTTGTGCAGTGGTATTATTTAGGCTATTTTGTAGCTTGTAGTTCACCAATGTCTTGTCTGCCGAGGAGGCATACACCATCTCACCCGTTTGTTTGTGTAATTCAATTTGATCCATTGGGTGGATGTCCTTGGCAAGGACCTCAAGGTTGGTTCTGATGTAATCTGCAGTTGACTGTGGCTGTTGCACGGCTAGCACGAAATGGCTCATGATCATTTTGCCCTCCTGGACATCAAAAGCAGACATGAGTCTTTGTTGGTTGGTGGGAGCCATTTTCAGCAAATGATTATACAATTGTAGCCTTATGGGCTCATTCCTCTTCTTGATGTCCTTGAACTGCTACTTGATGCTCTTTTCAGCTCCTCTTTGTTGGCTGGAGGAGCTAATTTCTCCTCCTGCTACCCTCTCTTGTTCCTGTTGGAAGGAACTTGCTGAGGCCTCCATGCTAGGCAGGCCCATACCCGAAGTTTGCCCTATTGGCATTTCTTCTTCCGAAAAAGGGTTCAACCTTTGCCTCTTCTCCCCTTGAGTTGTTGATGTAGTGAGGGGAGTCTCTCTGTCCC
Organism: Pinus taeda; assembly: GCA_000404065.3. Taxonomy (NCBI): domain Eukaryota; kingdom Viridiplantae; phylum Streptophyta; class Pinopsida; order Pinales; family Pinaceae; genus Pinus; species Pinus taeda. The sequence continues at coordinate 8,038 of APFE031715405.1, read as the reverse complement.
TTTTCCTGCTTATGTCCTCTCTTTGTGGGGTTTGGAGGACTGAAGTATCAATTCTTGATTCTTGCTTAGGAGGCACCATTTGTGCTGGCTGTTGTTCAGTGACCATTGGGGCCTCTGCTGTTTGTTCTTTTTGCCCTGGCTGCTCCTTTTCTGGCTGATGTACCTGTTGTTGTTGCTGAACCTGTCCTTGCTATACCTGTTCTTGCTCCATCTCTTTTTCCTTGCCTTTGCTGGGGGCTTGATTTGTAGTTTTGACTGCCTCCTGTTGTGCTGTGGAGGATGAGGCAACTGCTCCTACTTGAGGGTTTGGAAGAGAGAATACCTGTGCAGGAAGTTCCAAGTCAACCATCTTAAGAAGATTTCTTCTTGCTCTTTCATTTAGTTCTTCTTGTGTAACAGGTTCCTCTAGTGTGCCTCTCTTCCATTTTGATTGATTTGCATATTGTTCTATGTGAGGCAACCTTACATGGTCATAGCTAGAGAGCCTATATTTGACCCTTCTTAATGATATGGAGTGATTAGGGTCATAAGGTTTTCAGAGGAAATTGGTCTTTAGGCCAAGGCTTTCTAGCATTCTGTCAGCCTCTCGCCAACCTTCCTCCCTTTTGTTCAAGACAAAGTGGCCCAATTGGTTTTTCACTTTCAGCTGTGCCTTCTTGCCTTTGCCTGAAAAGTTGTTTATATCAGCATTCCCAAATTGCCTGAAGTATTCAAGGGAAAACAATCTCATGGGCACATACTTGGGCAGTCTGTATGGGGGTAACTCACAACCATATATTCTGATAACGGTGTAGTTTTGGTAAAAATACCAATCCCCAATGCTGTATACTTTGGACAATTGAAGGATCCTCTGCATCTCATCTGTTAGTCTTGGAGGAGGTGAGCTCATGAACAGGGACTTGGCTGGGTGGATGAAAAGGTCTATAAAATCATAGTAAGTGTATGGAGAATAAGCTCTGCAGTGAAAAACTGAGGCCCAATACACTACTGACCTTGTATTTCCTTGTGCATCCACCCTGTTCACACCAAAAGGGAATTTCTCATGTTGATAGTATAATATTAGGTGGTAGATGTAGGAGGAGTACCTGAACACCTTTTCCCTTGATAGGTTCATAAATTGCTCATGCATTTTGTCTGATATGTAGGTGGCATAGTCATAGCAGATTGGAGCTTTGCCAGGGGAAAACATGAGCATCATTACTAGTATAGTTTCATCAATATACTCAGTTGAATTATAGCCCAGGATGGGACTGATCATATCTGCAAGGTCCCTGCCCAATGGGTTGAGGTAGCCATGAAAAATAGGAGGGTATTGCACAGTGTCATAGTTAATAAACAGTTGGTTCAGCTTTGTGATCTGAGCATCTGTCAACATCTTGGCTCCTTGGTTTATCAGGTCAGACAAAGATAGGGGAACCAATTTCTTCTCAGTCTTGAATTACAGCGTCTCTCTGATGGCCTCAGGGGTGATGTAGAACACAACTGAGCCTGAAGGGTCAAACACAGCTCTCTGAGTGGGATCATAACATTCAGCACATAGGTGAATTAGGTCAGGGAATTGGTTGACCTGAGGAAGCTTGAAGATTGGGCGGAAGGAATCCCAAATGCCCAATATATCTGTTCCAGCTACATGTTTGGCCTTTAATTCACTTAGCAGGTGGAGGTGGAATTTGCTTTGTGATAAGAATTCTTCTGCAATTTGGTAATCCAAGTCTGCTAAAGCTTGCCACTCCAATTCTCTTTGAGGGGCATTCAAAGGGGCAATATTGAGGGCCACAGGTGCTACTGGAGTTTCCATGGTCACTTAAGAACTCGGTTTTGTATGTGAATTGATGTTACTTGTGCTGAGTAACAGAAAAAGAGTATTTGCTGGAAGAAGAGGTGAATTGAGAAACAGAGGGCAGAAGGGTCAATGGCAACAATTGAAATACTGCACACAGCACTTGAGAAGGCAAATACTTGTCTTTAACAGACCTTCTCTTAGTAATTAGGTGCAGGTTCGGTTTCCCTGTTCATGACTGCGCGCACAGAATGCAGGTTATGAGAAAACTTGGGTAACAAGGCTCAGCTAGTAAATTTCGACCGTTTAATTTCAGATGGGAACTGGGTGTAGGGAATTTTGCCGATGAATTATGCGTTTTTCAGTGTTTTAGTGAATTTCAGCTATTACAAATAAAACCAGGCGTAGAGAGGATTAACAGCGATAAATACCTGGTGTATTGACAGTCCGGGTCACAAGTGCAGGTGGGTAGGCGTGCCGAAGGTCTCCAGGTCGAAATTCAGTAGGTTGGTGCAAATTTGGACGTAAAATGCATGCAGACAGCGTAACAGAAGTTTTTGTCAAAAGTGCAAAAAACGCGAAAAATTGGCCAAAATATGGATTTTTGGGATTTTGGCGCCTTTTTCAGATGACATCAGCATGACGTCATCGGGTGGGTCAGGGCCGGATGATGTCAGCATGACGTCATCAGGTGACGTGGCGGCTTATGAGTGGTCCACGGGGGTGGTGAGGTGGCAGACAGGTGGAGCAATGGCGGACGAAGGCGCGGACGCGGCGATGATGCAGGCAATGGCGTAGCGGTGACGCTGGCAGGCAGATTAGCGGAAAACCGGGAACCACTGGCGGTATCATATCGCACCGCTTATGATACGGAAGGGAATCTGTCAGAGGGGGCTCCGATACGCTGTGGGGGCGACGCGTGGCTGAGGCCTAACGTCAGCCTCTGATAGATATCGAACACTATCTTTCGGACGTCGGGGCCGGTCCGATATCCACGTCAACTGTTGGATGAAAAGCACCCGATCGGACGGTCGACGGGTTGATAAATTGTGCGGACGATACGGCGTCGGGCGGGCAATAAAGAAGTATTTTCCATGGGATTCGTGCCCGGCGGGACCCTTATAAATATTGATGAATTTGTATGATTTTCCATGTATTTCTTTATCAAGTCGCGCATAGTTCAAAACTTAGGATAAGGCGAAAATAATGGTTTTTCAATGTATTTTTGCAAAATCGCGCATGGCTTAAAAAACTTAGGCTAAGTGGGTTTTTCATGCAATTTTGTATAAAAGCGCAGATGGGTCCCAAACTTAGGATAAGGCGGAAAAAGTGGGTTTTTTCCACGCATTTTGCCTTTTGAGCGGGTCTAAGGGTGCAAATGGGTTTTTCCAAGGTTTCTTAGGCAAAATGAAGGGTTGACTAGGTAGATGAGTTCTGAAGGAGAAGAGGAGGTTAGGCTTGGGTTCTCAAACTGACCATATGTCAATTTGATTCCCTAGTGGTGAACATATGGCTATAATGCCAAGGGGGGGATATTTATAGAATGTTTGGGGTTTATACACCATGGTGTTATAATAGTAGGGAAAAGGTGACATAGGGAATTAGATAATAGAAGTTAAGGGTCAATATGGAGGGAGAGGGTAAATGAGGAGTGATATCACTAAGTTTATTTGGAAACGACTTAGCTTAGGGAGTAGATCAAAATGAAAAGAATTTTGCACAAGAAATGTGGCTCTTAAAGGATACAAGAACCAACATAAAACCTTGAATTTCTTTCATAAACACAACTAGTGAAGGGATGTTAGTAATGAGTGTTAAACAAGGAAAAGAGGGAAGTTAGACATGCTTCATTGTGTTGTTTTCCTTGTATTGACCAGCAAGATTCAGTTTGAAAGGTACACCACTTCTGCAACCCCATCTACCTACCCATCTACTTGCCTAGCATTTTTTGTTTCTTCTTGGAGGGTGCACTTGGACTTGCAGACCCTTATGTGCCTTTTCTTTTCCATTGCCTTTTTCTTTTGATTGCCTATCTAGCACTACCCTTATTGCTTCAAGGCCCCAGATTAAGCAGTTGGGAACCTTAGTTTCTCTGCCTAACTATTGGTCTGCCAAGATTGAACAGTTTGGCCAGACTTCTTTCTCTATTCTACAACAGAAAATTGAAACATGGCATGATCCAGATTAGACTGTTGGACCATCCATCAAAATTTAGTAAACATGAAAGTATGTACAAACCTTGTCTTCTTTTGGAAATATGGGATCTTTGTATCAGCAAAGCAGAGCATATTTGGCATTTGAATTTTCCAATCATGAAATATGAAACCTATTGGTATAGGTATCCAACAGTGGCTCCACATTGGGATGGTTTTTCTTCTTGAAAGACCAAGAACAGCAGGTCAGCATGCCTTGGCCCTTTGACTCCTCTTTCAAAACTTGGAGTTTTTCTTCTTTGAAACCTCAAAATTGTAAAATGTCATATTTATAGAACTTGCTGAACTATAGCCTTTTCCTGCTTCTGCAAGATCCTTGAAACTAAGTTATTCATATGCTTAAAGAGAACACTATACAGAGTAAATTATGTACAAGGGGCAGCCATGCTACATTCATGGAAGGTAGTCAAAATAGTGCTTCAACATCCTGCCATTCACAGGACCTTCATCCAAATCAGTTTCATCAAGATTCTTGAGAAAGTAAGTGTTGTTTCCTTGTACTGCTTGGATGATAAATGGTCCTCTCCAAAGGGAATCAAACTTTCCATGTTTTCCTTTATTTTCTCTTCTTGAATCCCACTTGAGAACTTTGTCACCCATGTTGAAATCCTCCGCCTTGGTCCTTCTGTCAAAATCTTTCTTCAGCTTCTCTTGTAAGATTTGAACTCTATTATAAACTTGGTCTCTAGTTTGCTGTAAACATATAATTTGATTCACGCTCCTTTGCATATCATTGGGCTCAGCTTGACTTTCTTGAAGTAGCTTCATAGCAGGGATCCCTAGCGATGAAGGAAATTTGGCTTCTAATCCATAGACTAACTCATATGGGCTGACCCCAATTGATCTCTTGGTTGTTAATCTATCTGCCCATAAGGCATTCACAAGTTTCTTATGCCAATTCTTTTTGTTTTCTTCCAATACCTTCTTTAT
>APFE031715389.1:0-16321 GCA_000404065.3 Pinus taeda | reverse complement strand
AGGGTACGCAAACAATTATTGTTCGATAGATTTGATATATTTGTCATTAATGGATGCACAGTGCTGAAGAAGGTCACCGTCCTCCAGATCCTTCCATGCTCCGGAGTTTAACCAAAGTGTCCTAGTTGTACCCTCATTTGCAATTCTATCCACAGGCTTATTACCACTCCTTTTGATTTCCTGAAAGAGGAGGCTTGTCATTCTGTCTATTCTGTGTTTGATCTGTTGTATAATTTTGTTTAGTCACTAGTTGTCGGAGACTCTTTCCATGTCGATGCCCTGCTGTAACTTTTTGCCTATCTAGGTGGCGAGCATGGAATCTCCTTCCACAATCAGAGGACTGAGCTTTAAGTTGTGCGCGATGGTGATACCATTTTCCAGAGCGTGAAGTTCAGAAACATTTTTTGTGGTTGAACCTATGTTACCTTCATATATCCAAATTATTTCACCTTTTGAGTTCCTGAAGACCCCTCCAAAACCTACTTGGCCCGGATTACATTTTGATGCACCATCATAGTTGAGCTTTAAGGTGCCTAGCTCTGGCAACCCCTAGATGTCTTTTTGATTGTCATACCTGGAGAAGGAGGTGACTTCGTTAATCTTGATCTGAAGAAAGCCCATCATTGAGAGAATTCTCGCTTCAGAGTTTGTGGGAGGGGCTTTGGAAGTCTGAGTGGGTAGAGAAGTCATAGTTTCTCGGATTGCTCTTTTGATCTTCGCTATTATAATTTCCTCCTGAGTAGAGATGCCCTAGAAGATTATTGCATTGCACTCCTTTCAAAGTGCCCCGCAGACCAGAACAGGGATTAGATTCCATGCGCGATTAACCAGGGGATGTGAGGAGAAGGATGATCTCCAGTTCATGATGGTGTTCTGTACGGAGGGACCCCAATCTGAGCTATTGAATACCAGTAATATCCAGTCCCAAAATTTGGATGTGTACAGGCATTCATTCAAAAGGTGATTGGGTGTTTCTTCTGCATTTGGAGGGACCAATGAAGCCTTTTCTCCTTAAGTTGTCCCATGTTAAGATCTCCCTGTGCATCACAAGCCATAGAAAGATAGATATTTTAGGCCAATGCTTCTTGTCCCAGATGGAATTCCATTTCGACTATGGAGTTGATCTAGTGTGGCAATGTATCTATAGGCTTCTTTTAAATTGAAAAGACTTGCTGAATTTTTGCCCCATCTGATTTTGTCCTCAGCGGAGTCAAGGAGGATTTGTCTTTTTTGAAGTTCTGAAGAAATATCAGACCAGGCTTGAGGATTATTATGGGGAGCCCAGTCCTTTTGATCCAACCAGATTCTCCATCTCTCCTCTTCCTCACTTGGTTTCCAATACTGGCTTACTTTAGTCTTCCCTATGTTTTGTATGTCGGTCTTGATTTGATGGTATTGATCTTGATCTAGTTCTGACCTTTGTTTCCAAGCGTCTTCCCAGAAGAGAGCCTTGTTTCCATTGCCAATCTCCCAAAAACTATGTTTTTGAATGATATCTCTGTTCTCCCACTCTTGATTCTAGATCACTAATCCTTTGATATTTCCATTTACCCTAATGATTTGCTCATGCGAGAGGGAAGGGGTGTACTTAGCTTTCCATAGGATTCCCCTAGGGGAGTTGGGATTTGCAATCCATCTCCATAAGGTTTTGGCACCCAGGGCCTTCCCCAGAAGGTCTATGTCTCTTAGACCAAGGCCTCCATTTTTTTTAGGCTTGCAATTTTTTCCCATGGAACCAAAACTCATTTTTGCTTAACCTTTGCGCCTCTCCATAAGAAATTCCTCTGCAGGTTTTTTATTTTGTTTGAGATCACTTTGGGGGGAGCCAACGCCGAATACAAGTAAGCGGGATGGCCGAAAAAACAGATTTAACAAGAACAAGATGGCTTGCCAAATTGAGGGATCTGAAGGTCCAATTGGCAATGCTTTTCTCCAACTTATTGATCAAGTCTTCCCAAGTAGCCCTAGAGAGTGGCCTATTTGTCAGGGGAACCCCTAGGTAGTTGGAGGGGAGGGTGTTGATGGGGAAGTCTAGATCTATGGGGATGTTTCTGCAAATCGATTGCTGGGTGTTAAAGAAGAACAACTTGGATTTTTCAAGGTTGATAGTGGTACAAAAGGCTGCAGAGAAGTCGGACAGAATGGACTTAAAAGAGGATGCTTCTCTAATTGTTGGAGCCCCATAAGAAGGGTGTCATCCACGAATTGTTGGTGCATGGAGGGGGAAGCATAGGCATAAGGTTGGAGGCCTGAGAGCTTGTTAGAGTGCAAAGCAACAACAATAGAGCAGCTAAGCCCTTCAACCATGATGACAAAGAGGAAACGAGAGATAGGATCTGCTTGTCTGATGGCCTTGGTAGGATTGAAGGGTTGTGAAGGGGAACCATTCACAAGGATGGAGAAAAATTCTCCCGACACCATTGCCATGATCCATTTGATGATGTTTTTGTGGAACCCAAACGCTTCCAGAACTTGTCTCATATACACCCAGTTGATTTTGTCAAAGGCTTTGGACATGTCCAATTGAATCATCATACCATGTTTTTTTTTAGTTTTGAGAGAGTGGATGAGCTTGTGAGAAAAGATGATAATATCCAGGATTTTCCTACCTTCCACGTAGTCGGATTGGTGATGAGAGATAAGGAGAGGCAAGATGGATTTTATCCGATTAGCGAGGACTTTGGAGATGATTTTGTAAATGACATTGTAAAGGGTTATAGGCCTGAATTTGTCTGGGGAGTCAGCAGATTTTCCTTTGGGAATCAAGTTAAGGAAAGTGGAATTCAAGGCTTTTAGGACAGACTTCTAAATGGAGGACTCTTCCACGAGGGCATGGACTTCCAGTTTGAGGATGGGCTAGCAAGCTTTGTAGAAGTCAATGGTGAAATCGTCCGAACCAAGGGCTTTTCCATTAGGCATTCCCATTATCGCATCTTCCACTTCCTGGAGGGACACTTTTCTTAGGAGCATTTTGTTATGCTCTTCAGTGAGAATTTTGGGGATATGGTTGGTGATCTTTTTAATTTCCTGAACTTGGTCATTCCTTGGCTCTTTGAGAAGAGAGCTAAAGTAATGAGTGAGCTCAACTTTCAACTCCTCTTGAGAGTGAATGAGATGACCCTCTCGGTTCTTCAGAGCCAAAATTCTATTGTTCCCCCTGTGTTGTATCATTGATTTATGGAAAAAAAACAATATTCTTTTCCCCACATTTCAGCCAATTGATTCTAGATTTTTGTTGCACAACTTCTCTTCCTGGATGGCTCTTTCCTCCCAGATTTGTTGTAATCTTTGTTCCTCTTTCTTTCTACTCTCCGTGAGCCCTTCTTTAATTATATTTTGTTGTAGAAGTTCCAATTTGTGCTCCAAATTTTTTTTTTTCCTTGATAATGTTGTCGAATGATTCTCTGTTCCATTTTTTTATTTCCTCTTTGATATATTTTAGCTTTTGTTGGAATTTGTACATTTTGTTGCCAAATATGGTGGGAGGATTTGACCACCATAGTTTCATTTTTTCCATGAACTCTGAATGATCCAACCAGAAGGCTTCGAATCTGAAAGGTTTATTTTTTTTGCCATTGGAAATTTGAATCTTGAGAGAGATAGGCCAATGATATGAGCCCGCCTGAAGCAGGATTCTCGCCTATGTTTCCCAAGAGGTGAGATAAGTTGCCTTTGATAAAAGGAAGTGGTCTAACCATGAGGCTATTTGACGGTCTCCTCCTCTTCTGTTATTCGAGGTAAAAATGTCATTGCTAGTAGGAATGTCTATGAGGTTGAGGTTTTCTATGGTAGTAAGGAAAGCCTCAGAGTCCTTTTCTAGCTTCCGGATACCACCTCTCTTTTCAGCCAGATTAGTTATCATATTAAAGTCACCTGCGATGATTTTGAAAGGAAGTTTTATAGTCAAGGAGGTTGGAGATGCATTGGAGCATTTTTATTTGGTCTATAACCTTGTGCAGGGCGTAGAAATTTGTTATGTTGATACTTTCATTGGTGCCAATAATTCTCAGGACCACTGTTATGGAATGATGAGTGGCCAAGGAGGATATGAGGTCAAACTTGGAGTTTTTCCACAGGGTCATTATTCCTCTCGTCGAACCAGTCGTCGAGTTGGCTAAGAAGCTGTAAGACTTGAAACAAGAGTTGAGAAGGAGAGGGGGGGGTACCGACTCGAGTTTGGTTTCTTGAATTAGAAGGATATCTAGATTATCAGACATAATTCTGTTTTTCAAGATTCGCTTCTTCCCAGGACGGTTCAGTCCTCTAATATTCCAAGAAATGCAATTCATTAACATGGAGAGGGATTAAGGGCCAAAGCTTTTACCTTCCCTTCGTTGATTAGCTTGGCTACCAGTTCTTGGAGGAGCTGACTAGTGGTCTTTCTACCTCTTTTCTGGCTTGGGCCTTTGAGGTTGAGTCCTCCTACTAGAATATTTCCTAAGATGCCCCCTTGATGTCGTACTTTCATGAATGGGGTGGAGTGCTCTGAATTTTAAATCTTCTTGGAGGAGATGAGCACCTTCAATTTTTTGAAGCAAATGTTTTGGTATGGATTTAATTCCATTTACTTTCCATGCCTCTGCAATTGTTGCTAAATCTACCCCTTCCAGAGCTTCTTCTATGGCACTTTCCTCTTGTGTTTCTTTTGTCGCTATTTGCTCCATTTCTGTATCCTCTTGTGAGTGCTCCTTCCCGCTATTTGTATAGATTGTCCCTACCTTCATAGTCTCTCTCCTTGGTTCAGTCCCTCTTCCCCTACTTCATCTCATGTCAAGTATTTGGGATCTGTTTGCTCCTGAGTGATGTTCAATGCCTCGAACTAGTTTTGACTTGCCTCTTTGTGTTGATTCTTCTTGGGGATCACCTTTTTCCCGTTGTTCTTGTTCCTAGAGATGACTTTAGCGAAGCTCGGGGCTCGCCTTTTTCCTATTGTTCTTGGTCCTGAAGATGAATTTAGTGAAGCCTTCATTGTCTTCTTTTTTTGTTTGCCTGCTCTGGAGATTGAGGGGTTTTGTTAAGAGGACAGTCTCAGAAGAGATGCCCGTGCTCGTGGCACTTCCTGCATCTGAAGGGGATATGTTCGTAGTCTATACTTTGAAGCCAGACTTCATCCCTGAATATTAATTTGATTTTTTCTGGAAGGGCTCTAGAGACATCAATGTATACGCAAATACGGGCATAGGAAACGTAGTGTGCAGTTCTGGTACCTTCAGACATTTTGATATACTCCCCCGCTGGTCTCTTATACCTTTTAAGACCAAAGGAGCCCAGTAATTAGTTGGTAAGGAGTAGAGGTGAACCCAAACTGGAACTCTTGCGAAATCCTCCTTTTCCGGTGTGAGGTTGTCCTTCCAAAATCTCAGTGATAATTTGGTTGAGTTGTAGAAATAGGGTCCTCCTTCAAATATTCTATCTCTATCTTCTAGGAGGTTAAAGATGACTGTAAAGAATCCTTTAGATCCCAACTGAAGTCTTATCTCTCCCTTGGGTGCCCATTTGCTTTGAATCCACTAGTTCAAGGCTCTTTCAGTTGGCAAGATGCCCATCAACTTGCATATCACTGCATGTTCTTGCATGTATTCTCTATAGACTGTTATTCTTGGATCCTGGATTTCGAGTTCCGGTGTTTTCTTTGCTATGGGGTTGTAGTTATTCTTTGTTTTTTCCCTCTGTTCTTGCATCTGCTCCTGAGATTTTGTTGGATTTGTCTCTGCTAGGGAAGGCATGTCCGAGGCCTTTCCATTTGTTGTTCGAATATCTTTGCTTTTCCCTCTCTATTCCTTTAGTCCTCTGAGGCTATTCCTTTTGTTGAGAGTGTATTGTTCCTTCGTTATCCAAGTTTCCTCCTATTGAGCAAAAGGCCGAGTTGGAGGCAAACTTAGTGAAAAATGAATCCTTGTCTAGAGACCTACCAGTGACCATGTCCTTGAAGGATTGGGCGCCAAGGTTCTGAAGCGATTCCACCATGATGACTAGGGGATAGCATGGCCCTAACCAGTTGCTCTAGGGGAGGCTGCGAAGAGCGCAAACACAAATTAGGTCACCTTCATCGTGGATGCTTGCAGAGCAAATCTTTTTGCCAAAAATCGTAACTCTACAATGCATGTTACAACCATAAGTATATGCAAATTTGATTTGAAAATTTAAAAAAAAAAATTGAGAGGTTAAAAACTTAGGTCAGCAAGACATGAAGATAAAAGAAGAGGTACAACAAGGTAATTTACAACTAAAGTACAATAATTATGAGCTAAAAGAGGATGGAATCCTCATGTACAAATGCAAAATTTATGCGCTAAGTTGTCAAGAGCTAAAAAGTATAGTGTTGAGTTAGATGCTCATGGTACCTTATGTTGGACACCCAGGGTACCAAAAAACAATTTCATCTATAAAAGTTGGTATTTTTGGCTAGGCATGAAAAAGATAGTAGTTGATTATATAGCTAAGTGTTTGGAATGCCAAAAGGTGAAGGATGGGCATAAGCATCTGTAGAATTTCCCATTGTAAATCACCAGATAATGCAATATACTAATGTAAAATACTTGATCTACTTCTACAAACAAATTTGCAGAAGCTTAATCTATTTTGAGCAAAATCAAATAGAACACATATAACAGAGAATGAGAAATCAATCACACATGAACACAGAAGAATACTCTGGGGAAAGCCTCAGTTAAAAACCTCGATCTCTATATTATCATACAAGTGGAAATATGTCTGGATTACACAAAGCTTTAGCTCACAAGCTATCCAGGTCTCAGTACAATCCCTCAATGTTGCTCATAGACTGAACAGACACAACATATGTCTTCCCTCAATCCTCCAAGCCTCCTATTTTCTTGCGCAGTTTCTCTTGGGTCCTCATGTTGCCACCTGCGTGAATTGACCTCTCACACGACTCACCAAACTCAGAAGTAACTGCGCAATCTCTAAGGAATGAATTCCTTCTGCATGCAAGAGATATACTCAATGGAATATTCTTGCAACTAATAGTACATTGTCCCATCATCTGATCTCAACTGGGTCTCTGACTAAACTGACATGCATGAGTTATTTATGAGAGAATATTCAATTATCTGAAGTGCAGTAATTATATGCATGCATGCATTAACTAACTGAACTCACAATCAGTTCCACAAACTGTTGGAATTAATCTAACTGGACTTAACTCAGTTAACTGAGTTAACTAATTACAACTCAAAGTACAACTCATCATGATCTCCTTAATCAAGGGATAACTTCTTCAATCAAAGGGGAAACTGTTGCATGTTTTCACATAGACTTCATGTTTGATTTTCTCCAACTAATTAACTCAAGATGGATTAATTAATTATTTTACAAACAGCTTCTAAGATCAAATTCAAATTTTTATTCTCAATTTTAGTTTAGGAACTAACTAAAATTGGAATGTATCCTAAAATACTATTTATAACAATGCTATTTTTAGCACTTCTATATTTAGCATTTCGTGTTGCTATTTTCAACAGCATCTAGTGGTATTGCTACAACCAATTCCTAGGTGGAAATGAAAAATTGTTTATATTGATTTCATCACAAATTTTCCTAGGACTATGAAGTAGCATGATTCTATCACGGTAGTGGTGGATAAGCTAACCAAGGTTGCCCACTTTATTCAAGTGAATTCAACACATAAGGAAACAAATATCGCTGGAATATACATGAAAAAGATTGTCATGATACATGGTGTGCCTAAGGCAATTATTTTAGACATAAATCCTAGGTTTACATTAAACTTTTGGAAAGGTTTGTTCAAGAGATTTATAATTAATTTGAACATCAGTAGAACATATCATCCAAAGTCAAATGAACAAACATAAAATGCCAATAAAGTGATTGCAGATATGTTGAGAATATATGTGATGGACAAACAATCAAAGTGGGAAGAGTATTTTCACTTGGTGGAGTTTGCACATAACAATGGGTATCAAGCATCTTTGAAGATGAGCCCATTTGAGACCTTGCATGGTAGGAAATGCAACATACCTATAAGTTTGGACAATCCATTGGACAAGGCCATTATTGGGCCATATTTTCTCAGGGAAGTGGAAGAGCAAGTGGTGAAAATCAAATAGAACTAGAAGCTTCCTAGGACAGGAAGAAAAGCTATGTAGATAAGAATAGGACAAACATGGTTCCTTACAATTGGTGATCATGTTTCCCTGAAAGTAAAGGCTAAGAAGAGTTCACTGAAATTGGAAAGTTGCTCAAAGTTGACAGCTAGATTTTCTGGGCCTTTTGAGATCCTAGAGAGGATTGGTCCAGTTGTATGTAGGATTGCATTTCCAACATGCATGCATGTTCATAATATGTTCCATATTTTATTACTTAAAAGGTATTTTCCTAATGCTAATTATGTAATTGATTGGAATATGATTTGGGTGGAGCCCAGTAGATATTTTCATGTTCAATCAATGGGAGTTTTGGAAAGGAAGGTTAAGGTGCTTCAGAATAGAGTAATTCTCTAAGTAAATATGCATATATATATATGTAGATTAAGAATTGGAGAAGCCATTTATTAACCTGTGCTTGTCATCTATTATCCCTTACCTACATCTTGTTGATCAATTTTGTAATCTTTGTTAGGGAATAATATATAAAATATTACCTTGAGGAGAGCCCCTAATTTTGTAGAGGGTGGCCTCATGTTATTCAATGCATTGATGACACCACCATTTTTCTCGTAAGTATTGTCTATAGCTATATGCTTATCCATTTGAAGTTATGTGAGTAGTTGAGTAATGGATTAAAGAGCATGGACATGCTCTAGAGGTTGTCCAGGGTTATTGTTTGATTGTTGATGACGAAAGGTAAGAAGAGGTGCAAGTATCTAAGTCCCTTAAGATTCTAAAATCAAGTTTTGGCCTTCTTCAAAAATAAGAGTGGTCCTATTCACCAAACTTCGGATAAACAACACCCAAACTGCCTCACTTTTCCAATTAAAGTTCTTAGATGGGAAAAGTTCTTAATGACATATGCAATATATATCGTTTGTATTATATACCATGGATTCTGTTTTTTTAATACTATTAAAGCATTATTGTAGTTGCACGGCCCTCCTTACTCTACCAAGGGATTGATGTATGTGTGGACTCCTTTGATTTACAATGGAAGTGAATACTTAGAATTAGTTTACCTATCATTATGATTTGAACCTTATACACTTACGTACACTCTCATGGAGTGTTAGGTCCCTGGGTTTGGCCACCCATGTGACTTGTACTGGCAACTTACCCATTTGACAAATCACCTTGTTCACATGACATTCCTAATCTATGGTGGTGATAGATCGAGGTAATCCAACGATCATGGTAAATGAATGCTCATTCAACTAGGGTTACTTGTTTTCTCCGATCCATTAGCACTTGTTATTTTTCGTTGCCGCCAGGATTCTACTCTGCAAGGTTTGGAGGTTCGGAAATTCCTCACCACGCGGTCGAGAAAAATGAGATTTAGAGGTAATATTTTGTTACTTCAATTTATAAATTTCATCAGGGTTTTATTCACTGTTCCTCTACCATTATTGTAATTTCTAATTTGTTCCAGTGTTTTCCTTTGCAGACTATGCCAAGGTTGAAGTCTTTGCAGACTATGAGGGTTAAAGTCGGAATTCTGGCTCAAGTTATTCATATCTCCTTGTAATTGTTTCTAATCTTTGATGGGTTTCGAGGGTTTTACACCAGCATTTGGCCCTCAGGTTCCATTTCAACAAACATTTTCGTCTGGAGAAACCGATTTCATGGACCCTGATGGAAACGACCGTACAAAACATTGTTTCTCATTCTGTTCCGTTTCTTATACGTTTTCCTCCGGAAATGAAAAGCTCCCGTTCTGTTTTTGGTGACGTAGCATGAAACTCTAAAGTTAAAAGGGAACTGACTTGAAATTTGAGTTTCCCATATTCATATTGATTACATTTTCAGGAAATAAGCTTATATATAAAAAGTTGGCTTCAAAGATTCTCAATGAACTCATCCCATGCAAGGAGATATGTTCATTCCTTGTAATGGATGCAAAGTCTCCTGCAACAATTTCAAGGTTGGTTAGAACCAATAAACGCATGCGAGAGACACTGGAAACCTTTACCCTTGTCTACCTCCAACTATGCTAGAGCTAATGCACAGAGCCACCACCGCCAGAGCTTTCAATGCTTGAAAACATAAAATGGATGGCAATTGGAAAGAGCTAAAGATATGAAAAGATAATACATCAAAGTGAATGGATGTTGAGTGGCCCCAAACGCCAAGCTAATGGGTGAATATCGGAGGCTTGAAGCAAATAAGCAAAGCACACATCATAATGAATGAACCTTGATGGCACTGATATGATCTTCTTTCCTCCAAACCTGTACTCTACTTGGATGGGGTCTCCAAGGGATTCATTCCCCTTGTGACATCAAAGATCCTTGCTTTACATTTTGAAGCTTGAGATATGGAATGAAAACAGAAGCAATGCTAGTAACCTTTCTAAATGGAGCGCAGAAGCAATGTCGTCCATTTATCAGAAAATGAACACGAGAGAAGCAAACCCTTGAGTTATTTCCATTTATTTGGGGATGTCTTTTATCAGTTTGTGATTTTATTTTTACCAAGACGTCCAGAAAGATTCAAGTGATGACAAATCTCCTTCAAATATTTTCAACTTTTCAACATCCAGCAGCTCTTACAATGGTAGGATGTTTAGTATCCAAAGCTTCACAAGACCACAAAGCCCTCTTATTTTTTTTGAATGAACGACAACCATTCAAATTCAGCGACGTTAGTGTTGTTGGTAATATGCTCCAGATTCCAACGGTGCTTTCACAATCGCTAATGTTGAAACGTTGAAAATTGGGGTGCACACATTCAGGAAAACATAATTTATTTATTCCTGACTTCTTTAGGTCTGAGAGTTGAGTCCAAAGCATGGAAGAGTACTTCAGCAATAATGAACCCTCTCACATCTGATAATGCCAAATTTCTTCCAACAAACTTTTCCACACTGTCAAATGGCACTTCATCTAGCAAGCAATATCTTACACCCAAAATTTAAAGATTGTGTTGAACTCTGAACACTAATGGTAATTTGTAAATACTCTATTATAAACTAGTATTATCATCGTTGCCACTCTACTTCCACTGCCCAATACTCTATTATAAACTAGTATTATCATCGTTGCCCACTCTACTTCCACTGCCCAATCAACTTGGAGAAGCATATCAAATTGAAGCAGCCATAGAGTGTCAATTCCTTTAAGCTTGTTAAGTTACTAGGAGGAAAGGAGGTAGCATTTCCGATAAATGGCAATCTAATTTCAAACTTTCCAAATCGATGAGGTCTCCAATAGCATTGGCAATTCGTTTATTGTTGTCATCATCAAATTTTATTTATTCCAAGTGCCCCTGATATGTGTTTAGGAGAGGCAATACCTGCATTTTTTCTATAGCCTGAAAGGTTCAAACTTAAGGATGTCGACAATTCCATGTGTTATGATACAGAGGTTCAACTGGAAGCAACCTACCAAATCGAGATGGCTAAGTCATATTAAATTTCCCGAGTAGGACAGCATTTATAATCTGGAATTCAGTTTCAAGTTCACGTGTTGAAGATTTGTTAAACTGACAAAGGAAGGTGGCAGCGTTAGCGTTTTCAAACTCTGGGACTTAAATAAATGAATATGCTACAGATTTGTTATATTTCCGAAGGAATCTAGCAACGACTCATGCTTGTTTGTAGTCTCTAGTGTTTTAAAGAGTAGGGATGAAAGAATTTTTGTCACAATGTTAGGATGCAATCTTGATCCATCGAAGGTAAGACCAGTCACAATACACTTCTGAATACTAAAAATTATATGACCATTTAAACACAATTGGAAACTTTACTCTCTCTCCCACGAAGTTGTTTCCAATTGGCTCCTACAGCCTACCACTTCTTGCACTCAAATTCTTCATTGGAAACCAGAAAATCTGAGGAATGTGGACAAGTGTTCCAATAAAGCCATCAAAGATCTAAACATCTCAATGGTCTAGATATGCGTCTCAAACAATCACTTTTAGTCCTCAACCGTTGCAACCCACTCACATAAACGAAACAATTGTTTATCTCCACAGGTTGTTCCAATGATTTGCCAGATCTTCGTTGAACAACGCTGAATCCATGCACCTGAAATATCATCTTAAATCTGTTACAAACAAGAATGACATCCTAAAAAAGTTTGAAAATATAGACTTGACACAATTCTCTCAGCATAAATTTGAGAACACAACATAATCTCTTAACGCTTCATAGACGTACAACAAATGATTTCATAGAACACATTATCCAAAAGTTGTCAGTTTTTCCGCTACATGCACCGTGAAGGCTTTTTCTCTGGCCAAGCTCTCTCTAGTCCCTGATGCAATCCTGCATTCTTAGAGAGCTTTTACTGTTGACATCTACAAGACGCCTGACTTCAGATCCTTCCTTGGCACATCCATTCCATATTCTTATGGCCTTGTCCATGCCTACTCCTGTGCAGAAACATGCCATGTCTAAGGATGTATCTTTCTCTCTTTTTTGCAAATAAAAGGTTATGACGTTATATTATCTGCAAAAAAGGTTGGACATTATATTAAAAATAGAACAAGAATTGAGATACAATTACAAGCTTCAACATTGTACAAGGATTTCAAGTTGCCATAAAGTTCCCGCCAACTACCACACTCGTCCCATAAAACCCAAAGGCAGATTTAGCTTTTACTGTTGACATCTACAAGACGCCTGACTTCAGATCCTTCCTTGGCACATCCATTCCATATTCTTATGGCCTTGTCCATGCCTACTCCTGTGCAGAAACATGCCATGTCTAAGGATGTATCTTTCTCTCTTTTTTGCAAATAAAAGGTTATGACGTTATATTATCTGCAAAAAAGGTTGGACATTATATTAAAAATAGAACAAGAATTGAGATACAATTACAAGCTTCAACATTGTACAAGGATTTCAAGTTGCCATAAAGTTCCCGCCAACTACCACACTCGTCCCATAAAACCCAAAGGCAGATTTTTTTCCTATCCCTATATATGACCATTCGGTAATAGAAAGCGCCCTCTTTTGCTATCTGTAGATACATATTTGACATGCATTGTTTTCATAACCGATTTTCTGAGCCACATTACAAGTGCCTAACTGCTATCTACAATTTGTCCAGAGCTATAAAACAAAATGAACTCGTTAACCAGAGATATCTATCCAAAGCTAATGCTGAAGCATACTGCCAAAATGATGGAAAGAAAAAGACACTTCACTACAGAAACCTATGCTGGAATTCTGATCACCAAAATTGGGAACTAGAGAGGCCTTCTCTAGACAAGATAACTAGCTCATGACCCCTTAAATTCCAGGGAATCAAAGAAGAAAAGACAAAGAAAGAGAGGTAATAATTTGAAATTAAATCCTGAAAAACAAAAGCACAGACCTTCAGACCAGTTGAAAAGAGAAACGCAGAGCAAAAGCTTCAAGACTGTAATAAGTTAATAACATAAGTCACTGAACAGGGAAAATACAGAACAATTTTGTAGAAAATCTCTCTTGTTCTTTTTATTAAAAATCTCATCGCTTTTTATATCCAAGGGATCAAGGAAGAGATAAGATAAAATAATTATATTTATGTCCAACTAATAACCACAAAGTAGGTCAAAGGGAATGTTGAGTACATTGGTGTATATACAAAACGGAAGAACCAAATGGTCTCCTATAAAAGATACAATGCATGAAGTAAATCAACATCTGGCCTTAGCGGAGAAGATCCAGGAGCTAATAGGTCTGAAAATGAGACTCATCTCTCCTAACGTCTGAAGCTGAATGAATAACACTGAAAAACTCAACAAAGTCTATTGGCCTGATGAAAAGCCAATGGCAAATGTAGATTGTCCACTAAATCGTATCCGGGGGGTTCACACGCACGCTGCTGAATGCTGAAAGACCTAGTCTGTCTCCCAGGAACGGATCTGAGACGGAACTACTGCTGAGATCTCGTGTGGTAGGGTGTGGTGCCCCTGTGTGAAGGTAGTACCCTGAAAAATGTCGTGATCCTTTGTGTGGGGTCTGGTCTGATGGGAGGCTGAAAAATATGTGCTCGGAACCTAAAAGCCTCATGCATATATAGGGCCAAACATCTATGATCAGGGTACCTGAAAAAGTCGACGAGGGTCCGAGAATCTATGAACAAGCAATAAAACCTTCCTTTGATCTCGTAGTAGACAGGACATCCAAGGATGAAGTGCACCTCGGTCTCCACTTCCTGTAAATGACATACCGGTAGAGTCTATCTAGTCTATCCACCTAGTGGTCTGTCTCTACCCAAAGTCTATGAGAACCTACTTTGAATTGGCCTAGAGGAATGCAAAGAGGATGCATCCAATGGTGAAACGTATAGTGGGGTCGAACAATGAGCCCGTCTCTCAACTCCAAGAAGTGCTCAGCATAGAAGGCCATCTTTGGGTGCAACCCTCCTAGAGGATTGACCCAGGTGACCTGGACGAACTGCCTATAGATGTCCTCCCTGGTGATCTTGTTTAACTCCTGTCTAGCAAGTAAAAGGTGGCCAAGAGCATCTAAGGAATATCGAAAAGGAGGGAGATGGTCCAACTGAATTCCCACCGACTCTAAGACGTTTGAAACTCATGTAAACCAACATTTGGCTCGACCTGAGGGAGTAGAATGGGCAATTGTCTTCTAAGAGCAATATTGCCAAGTAAGGATAACGATCCCTACTTATCAAGTCTCCCAAGCCCCGAACACGATGCAAGAATGAAACCAATCTGAAGACCATCTCAAGTCAAAAGCGCTGAGCTCCAAACTCTGCAAGAATGATGTGTTGCAGCACTGTCAGTTTGCACCTAATGATGCAGCGGAGAAGAAGAATCTAGACTCTCTCAGCTGAAGCCCAGTCTGACTCAAGTAAAGACGGTCCCCAAATCTCTGAGCCATATAGAACAGTGGGACAAATCAAGGTGTCCATGAGGCTCATCTTGGATGAGATGTCCTGGAAGTGATGTCAAAAGCACTGTCTCTTGAGAATGGCTAAGGATCCATATCCTTTGTTGATCTGAGGATGAAGCGTTGGTCGCAAACTAAAGCGGGGACCTAAGAATTGCACCCCCAAGTAAGTATACGTGTTGGTGATCTCAATCTCCTCCCCTCTGAATAGAAAGTGAAGATTCGAGGTTTTCTTCACCCCATTGAAAATCATAACCTTGGTTTTACCCAGGTTGATTGTTAACTGTCGATGGTCACAAAACAAAGCTAAGGCATCCAGCTGCCTTTGTAATCCTTCTAGGGATGAGGAGAGGAGGACCACATCATCAGCAAAGAGTAGAATAGATATCAGAACCTGGTGAAGAAGGCAACCATTAGTGTCCTGGATATGCTCGTGTAGAAATGCTTCCAACTCATCAATATAGATCCCAAACAGGGTAGGGGACAATGGACAACCTTGTTTAACCCCAATAGTGCTTCGAATGAAATCAGACATCCCATGGGTTGCATGAAGACAACCAAGAATGGACTCATATAGGCACACAATAGCTATCAATAGGTTTGCACAGATGCTAATATCTCTTAGTTTTTGGAGCAAGGCCTCCCTCAGAACAAAGTCAAAAGCTTTCCGAAAATCTACGAAACAACAATAGATTTTCAAAGAGCAGTGTCGTGCCTACTCAATCACGGCACGAAGGGTGAAGATGTGGTCAATGGTCTGATGATCCGGTTGAAAACCTACTTGTCCCCTAGCTCTGAGTTGTCTCTACTCAAGGTCACTGGAGAGCTTCCTATGTAGAACAGTAGCATACAACTTCAAAAACATGTGACCCACCATGATCATTTTGTAGTTATTGGGATTTGAGCTGGAACTTGATTTGTGAATTGGATGGATGATGTGTGCCCATGTCGGTGGAAAACCTTCACGGACTACATGGTTGAAGAAATCAGCGAAGTAGCTAACCAAAGCACGAAAACCATGCTTAAAGAACTCTGCTTGGTAGCCTTCCTCATCGACTACTTTGTTGTTGTTCATCACCCAAATGGCCTCTAATATCTTTGTCTGAGAATAGATAACAAGAAGAGGGTGGGGAGGTAACATGAATTTGGGCCTGCCCAGAAATATCATAAAGGTTGGAAGTGTGAGAGAACATGGATGTAGGGTCCAAGTCAGGTGGAAGAGAGGAGCATCGGGGGAGGATGGTACAACAGAATTGTTTAAGGGAGTGGGCAAGGAGAGCAGAAAGTTCTAGTCTTCTATACTTCGATATGCTTTCACCCACTCTCAACCCTTCTATTGCAACCTTAA
>APFE031715381.1:6284-48425 GCA_000404065.3 Pinus taeda | reverse complement strand
GAGTATGTAGGATAAAGTGCCTTGAGAAAAGCAATAAGAGAGATATCCAACTCAACTTTAGTGGATTTGATATCATGCATTATAGACTTTATTTCAGATACAAGAGCAAGAGGATCATTATTTTGCAGTTCAAGAGTGAAGAGTTTAATCATAAGTTGGACGACTTCAAGTGCAGAATGTGAGTCATAGAGTTCCTTCAGCTTTTGTAAAGCTTCAAAGGCAATTGAATATGATGTAATATGGCGACTCACCTCCTTATTTACAGATGTTGCGATTAATGCATACACTTTGTTGTTCTTGTTTTCCCAGACGGCGAGCTATTTGTCTGATGTAGGCTTTTTTGGGTCACTGTCTCCTTCTCCGACACACACTCCTTTCCACAACTCATTGAAGATGAGGGTGTGTTGTATCATTCGGGACCAGTCAGGATAGTTCTCCTTGCCAGTGAGAACTATTCCTATCATAGAGATGATTGAATGCATTCTGTAAAAGATTACTTTTGCTGATATAAAAAACTTTTGCTGATAGACTAATACTTCTGATGGAAAAAAAAAAAATTGCTCTTATGAAGAAAAAACTTCTGCTTCTATATAGCCAAATTTTTCTCAAAGGGGTAAAAATATTTCAAAGTCTTTATGCACTATATTTTCTTCCAATGTCTCTGTAAAATATCCTTCATACACCCTCCCCCTTTCTTCTTTAAACAAAAACCATTCAAGTATATATATATATATATATATATATATAAATAAATTATATATTATATATATATATATATATATATATATATATATATATATATTATATATATATATATATATATATAATATATAAAATTATTATTATATATATATATATATAATATATAATATATATATAAATATATATATATATATATATATCATTCAAATTATATACCATAGAGCAATATTTAAGAAAATCACTGTATCAGGAAGCGTTTAAAATATCGAATGATATACCTAATCCTCTGAAACTTTAGGTATATACCATGACTCTCGACGATTTCATTTGCAACATACGAATTCAACAACAAAAGACACTGGGCATCCAATTCCTAACCAAATTAGTAAGGCCACAGATATTGTCGGGCGATATCTGCCTCTGGAATATCTTCCTTAGCGTGCTGTGAATGGCTAGTGCCAACCATGCTAGCGTAGACATATTTTGAAATCCATCTAAAAATTCAGGTAATATAAAGAATATACGATAAGTATTGTATTCCGTGTTTAGGATTGAAATACCTATCTTCTCAGCGATATTAATTGCAACTGTATTTCACTTGTAAAATATATATATACCCACACAACACAGCGTTTCAAATATGGTGACATATCCCACTCAATACATATCAGACAACGTTTTTAAATATCGGATACAGCGATTTCAAAACTCAGACAACGTTTCAAATGAAGAGAACTTTGATACCATGCTTAGCAGACAAAATATAACAGCATTTCAAATATGTCAAGCAACGTTTCAAATGAAGAGAACTTTCGGATACCATGCTCAGCAGTACGGCGTTAACCAACGTTTCAATAATTTTAAACAACGTTTTCCTTCAGGCGTTCAACAACTTTGCAGCGTTCAGGCAGAGGAATAGTCGAACCAACCCATGCGTTAAACAACAAGGAATGTCAGGCAGTGGACAGAGGAGCAGAAGCAAACAGTGGACAGAGGAGTTACAAGGCAAGGTTAAAAAAAGAACCTGGGACCTATGCTCTGATACCATGTCAGACCAGGAGTAACTCCAGAAAAATTGATTCATTTATTCCATTAGGTAGCTATCTATTATATACATGAATGTGATCATTCAGTTCATCTTCTTGATGACTGTTCACATTCAACTCTCCCAATCGCTGAGGATTAGGTGTCAACAGATGACTTCTATCATCACCTAGGTAATTCTATGCTCCTTCGTTGATTTCTTTAAAATCTTCGAACAAACGATTGTTCCCTGTCATATGTGTTGATGCTCCCAAATCTACATACCATATTTCTGCATCAACATTCTCACCGAAATCTACCATAAACAATCTGAAATTATGCACATGATTTTCATTTGCGAGATGACCTATATGTCGTTTTTGCTTCTGATGTTCTTCATGATATTTCTTCTTCTTGCACTCCTTGGCAATATGTCGAAGTTTTCCGCAATAAAAACATTTAATTTTAGAGTTGTTTCTATTCAGATGCATAACTTGGGTCTGATTCGGTCTTTTTTGTGAATTTCCTTCGTTTTGTTATTGCATGTTTCCTTTCCCTTTGAAGAAGTACTTCTTTATCATCAATGCAAGATTGACACTCTGGGGCTTCAGAGTCGATCTCCTTTCTTCATATTGCATCAATATTCATGTCAGCTCTTCAAACTTTCAGATTTTCTCCCTCACGTTTATACCAATGATGAACATTTGGTATTCATCGGTCACACCATTCATGTTAATTGTTACAAGATCTGTATCGTCAACTATATGACCAATGTCTACCAATTTTTTCTTCAAATCTTTGATCCTTGCTATGAAGGCAAGAACTATTTCATTCTCCTCCATCTTCAGGTATAAGATCTTGCTCTTCAGAAACAGAAGACGATTCGTATTCCTAATCTCATACAAATCTTTCAAAATTCCCCAGATCTTGTTAGTCGTCTTACACTCTCTGATGTGTGGCATGATGCAGTCTTTTACTGACATCTTCAACAACGTCTTTGCTCTACCTTCTCACTTCTCCTAATCTTGGATCAATGTTGATCCATCAGCTGGCTTTGGCTCATCCCCATTTACAATCGTCCAAGCACTTTGCACTTCTAACAGAGTCTGCATCTTGAATTCCCAATTTGCATAATTGGAACCATCAAGCTTGTTATTCACATTCAAGCATGCTTCAAACATATTATTATTCATCTTGGCGATTTAGACAAAAAAAATTCTACACGTAAAATAATATCTTAGATTTACCCCAGATCTATGACAAAGAGAAATGACTGATCTTCAATGTTGTTTCATCTCGCAGTACACCCGCAAATCATCCTGGCTTCCTTCACGGCCTCCAAACAACCTTCTATTGGCAGCCTTTGCAGCCTTCTCCAGGATACAGCCTTCTCTCAGCCACCATAGAGCCTTTTTGTTGTTTACACGATTCCCATAGATGTACACCACTTATCTAAGACGCCGTCGCAGATGTGCACCACTTATCTGCGATGTCGTCACAGCTATACACCTAAAATCAGAGAAGGTGATCCTAAGTATGTTTGAATAATTGTCGTATTTATTCTCCTGAAACCTACGATGATTTTGGTTTAGTCGCACCCTCCTCTTAGCGTACACAATGCTCGGCCCTGATGCTCTGATACCATGATAAAAATGACAATGTTGTATTAAAAGAAATAAAACCCATTGGCCATATCTACAAAAGAGAGTCTGAACCAGGAAAGTTTGGCTCTGCAGAATGCTCTAAATTGTTCATGTACATCACACATTATATAGTAATAATGGTTTTAGGGAAGTTAGAACAATAACCTAAGAAATAGAAACTAATTCATATCATGAGGTCATGTGAACCAACTCACACTATTCTAGGATATTCTCCATTATCTTCAACATTGTGCTGGTCTTAGGATCTCAGATAATTGGGAAACTTCTTAGGAGATAAAATAAAGGATTTGGTTGATCGCAAAAGTATTCAGGATGGATGTTGTTTAACAACCCATTTCTATTTTTTGTAATATCAATATAGTGTTTATCAATATAGTGAAAAGGCACATAATAATTTATTTTTAAGTTCACTATTGAATATCAAATTTGTATATAAGACCTCTTGTTTGTGAGATAAGTGACTCATTTCCTTATAGCGATTTGACTACTAAATCTACAAAAACATACATACTTTACCCCTATATGATTTTGAACCTATAATCTCTTAAAAAAACACATAATAACAAATTTTACTCCATTAAATTTGAACTCATAATCTCTTTTATAAATTGAAAAACTTAACAATAAACCACGACTCAAAATTGTGCCACATAACCAACTTCTAATGAAACTTAAACAAAAATCGTAACAAAAACTTGACTCCTCATAATACATGACACTAATATAAAATATAGAAGAGTAGAAAAGGATGAAATAATAATAATGATCGTTATCCATTGCCTCTCAACCACCCATACTTGTGCTTTTCCAAGAAGTTTGAATCAAAATATAATGTAGATGTGGTATTAGTGGATTTTTCCTACTATATTTAATATTAGAGGGACATACATATTTTATAATTTTTTATTTTTAAATTTATTTTTTTATGTGTGATAAATTATATTTAGAACGAGTTAAACGTAGTTTTATCAAAGAATAATAACCAATAAAATAAATGAATAACTTTTATGTTGGAATATTTTTTTTTTCAAAATATTTATCTTAATATTATTTTTTAATAATTAGTTTAATTTAATTATATATAATTAATGTATTATTATTAATAATAATTAATATAAATAATTACATAAGACATAAAACTAAGTTAATAATATTGACATGGCCAATATATTAAATATTACTATATAACTTTAGTTTATGGCTTTCGTATTATTTATATTAATATTAATATTATTGATTTCTTTTCATGCATTTTTTATATATCATTTTTTTTCCTTTATAGAATAACTTTTTTTTTGTTTTATTGTAAAAAGAAATCAAAATATGTTGTATTTTGAATTAGAAAACTATTTTGAATTAAAAAAACTATCATCAAAATTTCATATTACAAAACCAACATCTCAATGTGATTATTCAAAAGAAAATGGCATGAAAATACTATAAAACAAATGTTGGGATAATATGATGAAAAAAATCAACATAATGTAGTGACAAACAAACCAACATGACAATTGTTAAAAATAAGAAGAATACTCATTTCTTTTTAGTGAACATGACACATCATCACTACATCACATTACACAACTAACATCACAATGTTTTTTGTGTAAATAAAATGACATGAACAAGAAATGGAAAATTAAATTTTATCTCACAACTTCTTAAACAAATATCTTTGTTGCTCTCTAACATATGGTTGTGTGAAAAATTTTGTGTGAAATTGCTAAGAAAACAAATTCTTAGACAATGCAATGAAAAAAATCTAGCATCACATTATACCAAACGAACTAATGTGACAAACAGAGCAATGTCACACATTGTAACAAACATGTTTTGATGTCAAAATGGTACATATTTGTCCAACGTTGCATAGTGATAAATATTGTCTGACATGTAGATGTGACAAATATTGTGGCAATGTGTCATTACACTACAATGTATATAATGACAAAATTTGAAAAACATTACTATAATATGAAACTACAAAACTAATAAAGAATTTATCCAATAACGTGACATTGTCACAATTTATCCAATATAGCAATGGGACAAACATTGTCACAATTTGACATTGCAAAAACAACAACATGATCTACTCACATAAAAAAGTTTGTGTGAAATGATAATAAAAATAAATGTTTGGAAAAAACTAGTTTCACATTATTACAAATGAACTAACATGACAAAGAAACCAATATCACATTATAACAAACATGCTCTGACATCAGATGGTAGGAAAACTTATCCAATGTCATAATGTGACAAACATTGTCCAACTTTGCAATGTCATAAAAATTGTCACTCTGTGACATTGCATTGTAATTTATCCAACATCTTAATGTGACGAAAGAGTGATGTTTTATGACATACATTGTCACAATATGACATAAATTCCCAAAATAATGGACATATATTCTCAATGTCACAATAATGGTCATAATGGTCAACCATTGTGACATGTTTGACCATAGTCAACGTCATCGCATAGTCAACAGAGTTAGGTGCATCCATCACATTCAACATAGTTAACCATAACTAAAATATCCAACATATAAAGTATGTTCAACAATATTCAACCATAGTCAACCTACTCAAATGTACTCAATGATGTTCAACCTTGGTAGAGACAACTCGACAATGGTGAAACATGGTCACCATAATCAACCATGACCACCATGATCATCCATGGACATCTATGGTCAACTATTTTATCAAACATAGTAAACATGATCAACCATATTTATTTATTATTAAACATTTCCATCTATGGTTAACCATGTTCACCCTTAGTTAATGATACTTTATCATGGTCAACCATGCTTTTATAAGCTCATTTGTAGTTAAACACGTTGACCATCGTTATAAGCTCATATGTGGTTGAACACATTGACCATGGTTAAACATTGACAATAATTTCAACCATAGTCAACCAAATTAATAATGGTCAACCATGGATAACATGATCATTAGTGGTTATACATAGTTAACCATAATTCATGATTGTCAATCCTTGTCACCAATGGCTTATCATGGTTACCTATCCTCAATTCTCATTAACCCTTGGTTAACCATGGTCAATCCTCATCAACATTGTCAACCATAGTTAACCATCATCAATAATCGTCAACCATCCTTGATCCTCTTCAATCATTGTAAAACATGAGCATCTTCAGTCAACAACAATCAACCTTAATCACCCATATTTTGACCATACTCAATGATATTTAGCTATAGCTAACCATAATCAACCTCAGTTAGCAATAGTCAACCATCGTGCACCATATACAACTTGGAAAACCCTCATCAATTAAGGTTAAATATGGTAAATATATTTTCAATAATGGTTTCCAAGGCCAGCATAGCCAATAATGGTCACTGAAGGGAAGCAAGGTTGAACATAGTTAACCATAGTGAGCATGGCCCTGTTGGCTAGCCATGGTTCACCACACTCATCTATAGAAAACACTCACAACCTCAATCAACCTTGTACACCTAAAGTGAACATATGTTTACCACATTTAACCATGTTTGACCAACTCAACTATGGTTAGACATGATTAGAGAAACTTAATGATGGTTAAACATGATCAAACAATGTCACTCACTAACACCCATGTTGAACCATGCATAACCTTCATTAGCAATAGTTAACCATGGTGAACATTGGTGAACCATGGTCATCTCTAGTCAACCATAGCCAACATAGAACAACCCATGCTCTACCCAATATTGATGGAAAACCATGGTTGGAATGGTCGAACAAGATCAAGCAAGGTCTCTATGGCTAAATATGGTCAACTATTATCAACACGAGAAACCATAATCTCTCATAGCAAAATATGGTCAACAATAGGTAAATATGCAAAACCATGTTCATCCATGGTCAACATTTTCAAACCATGGTCATCGTGCCCAACCATAATGAACCCTCGTCAATCCTTGTTAACCATGTTAAACATTAACTACCATGGTTAAGCATGATAACCATTGCCAAGCATACCCTATCATAGCAAATGGTGAACCATGGTGAAAATTTTTAGACCATGCTCCCATGCATTAATGTAACAATATAACATTTGACAACATTAATGTCATATTGCTATATTAATGCAACATAAATACATTGTTGATTATGGTTAACCATGGTCAAACTTAGTCAAACATTTTAAACCACAATCAACATTGTTCATCCTCAGTTAACCTCATCAACTATAGTTAACAATAATAAACAAATGTCAACCACAACCTTCCCCTTAATCCCTAGTCAAGTGTGGTAATCATTATTAATCATGTTCAACTAAGATCAAGCATATTAATCATTAGCAATCAAGGTCAGCAAAAATCAACCATAGTAATAACACTCATAAGCTTGGGGTTTTTCTCGATTGTTTTACCGGCCGGAAAAATGTCTGAAATTGAGTACTCGGAGAAATACTCAGACGATAACTATGGATACAGGTTATAGCATTTCTCATAACTTCTCCTTTCAGGGTCTACAAATTAGGGTTTGAATGTGATGTTTGTTTGTTTGGTCAGGCACGCGCTTCTCCCTGATGTTTCGCAGCTTCTTCCTAAGGATCGCCTTTTGACTGAGGTAAGCTTCGGGTCAAATTTAATGTCATTATTTTCTTATTGGTCGAATTTAATGCCACACATTCTCTTGTTCTGGGGATCATTTCTTTCAATAATAAGAAAATAAATCGCATGTTGCGTCTGTTGGGCACTTAGGATTTAGCTTTCATGGGATTATTCTATTTAAGATCATGAAGAAAAATTTTCTTTTCATCATATTTATCTAAAATATGATATTATTTTTCTTTTGGAAGGGTTTACTTTCCCTGTATCACATGAGCTGAATTGAAGTAACTTATTTCGGAATATTCTGTCAATTATATATGTTAAAAATATTGTGGAATCTGCAACCAGTATATCTTTGCATACATTATAAACTGAATTTAATATTTACATAGTTTGAAATCTATGTATTTAAAAACTTGAACTAAAATTATTCATCAACTACGAGAGCTAAAATTCTTATTATTCATTCACCAACCACCAGAGCTACAATTCATTTTCTTTCTTGGGTTAGATGTAGAAGTAGATTGAGGAAAGTACCCACGATTGAATCACTCCAAAGATCATGAGCACACTAGTGGTTGGCTTTTGCAATTTATTGTGGCCTTTTCTGAAGTGAGAGACCTCTTATTTTCCCTCATAGTATTTGGGTTCTTATTTTCTAAAGTTATTTTGTGTTATATTTCTTTATTTTGCATTGGGTTCTTGTATAGAAGATTGTGTCATTAATTGCTGACAATGATCTAACCACATTGTCTTTCTTCTGTTTTTAGCTGCCCAGTTATTGTTTATTTTTCTGGGATATCCTATTTTATCTTTTGGGTTTATTATACAAATCATTTTATTGGGCAGTGCTTTTCTTCTATGTTTTAATATAGAGTTGGATTTTGTTTATGGTTTTCGTTTTTTTTAATGATGTGGGTTCAATTGATTTGAACTGACCTAGTTATTTTTGGAGAATGAGTGGCTAGCACTTGGGGTTCAGCAGTGTCGCGGGTGGGCGCACTATGCTATTCCCAGCCCTGAACCGCAAATTATGTTATTCAGAACACTTTTGAATTGCCAGCAAAACCACCTAACACGAGGCCCAACAAAGTTGATGACTTGCGTTCAAGCTATGAGTAATTTGACTATACATTTATTATTTGAATAATAAAAGTATGAAATGTATATTAATTTTTATAAAAGTATGAAATGTATATTAATTTTTATTGGTTATTTCAAGTGAAGTTGATGTTAAGAATAAGTTTCCATGATAGCTTAATAATTTCAATATATTATTAAAAATAATTATATGGAGAAGATGTAAATATTTTGTAATGTATATAATTTTAACATGATAATAGTATCTCATAATAAATTATTGTACAAATATTTTTCTGCTTTGTTGAATTTTCAAATTTAAAATTAATAAATCTAATTTTGTAAATCTAATAATTTCAATTATTTAAAATATTTTCATAAAATAATTTTTATTTAAGAATAAAAATCATAACAAATTTATCATTATCTCAACTAGCTATACTAATCCCAATCTTAGTTATCGTAAAATCATTAATATTAAACTACTAACCAAAAGTTTCGATATTCATAAGAGAGCATAAACCATTGAAATTCAACATTCCTTAGAAACGTAGTATATGATAGCAGTTGATGTTTCACTGCCACGCCTAGTGGTGAGAAGTTGAATCATCTTCATCTTGAATATTGAGAATTCGACGAATCTGTTGGGGGGTTTTACCTCTGATCATGTGAGCGATAGCTTTACACGTCAAGTCGAGAAGACTCTTTATACACAGATAATTGGCTGCCACTACCACTTTCAAAAGGGTTTCATGATCATCGAGGCTTTCAAGGAACTCTGAATCCCACCTACCGCTGTTAACATCATCAGCCGCATGGTATGTACAATATTGGATCACCTTTTCCAAAATGTTGCTGGAAACGAGAGGCAAAGGAATAGTTGTGTGGGTGACCAAGTCGTCCATCACCTTCTTTATAATCTGCGACTGAGAAGCCACCGCGTCCTCCACTTGGAATATTTTTCCATCACAGCTCATCAATCTCACAGTACCTGTATTATTACTGTGACTCGATTCCATTCTCAAGGCACGAGCAGACACGTCAATGAAATGAAGAAATGGATTAATGTTGCAGAAAGCGTCTCTTGCAATGTTGCGTCTGACTGAAATGAGTTCCACGCTATCGTTGACGGTGTAGAATTTAATTCCTGGCGCTCATACTAATACAACACAATTCTTGCACACAACCAATTTTCGAAGGGCCGACAGAGACGTAGACATGATTTCGATCTTTGGTTTTTCTTTTTAGTAAAAGTGAAAAAAAAAATTGTTAAGTGAGATTTTTATGATGTTAATTTATTTGATGGTTCTTTTAATAAACTAATTTAATTAAAAAAAAATGAAAATAACTTGAAAATAATCTTGAATTTTTGTTTATAAATTTTATAAATTTAAATATTTTATATATAAAAATAGTTCTAATCTTATCTCAAATTACTTTATAATTTTACCATTCATATATATATAAATGGAATCATTATCTACTTTTAGGCCTCTCGGCCTTCACGCCCACCTCCTCCCTGCGGATTAGGTTTCATACATTTTAAAATTGAATTATCGATCTGTTCAACTAGCAACCCAATAGCACTATCATTTGATAACATAAAGTGTGAATAAAAAAATTCTGACGAAGGGGTTACTTCTTTTTTTGAAAAACTGCTACTTCTAATCTCAAATGGTTTAGTCATGCAAATATACAACTACACAATCGTGCTCGTCTCTGCCATGACATCTTCTGAGCTAAATCTCAGCCATGAAGTTGATCTAATAGTTTAGTCATGCAAATATACAACTACACAATCATGCTCGTCTCTGCCATGACACCTTCTGAGCTAAATCTCAGCCATGAAATTGATCTAATACATTAGGCCTCTAATTTTCTCTTACAACAACCTCTACAATCTTTGTCACTCACTGCAAAATTAACTCTTCCTTTTCAATTACTAAAATAAATCTCTCCACGCACTTCACTAATTTCTAATCTTCACCATTCAACTCTATGTGTACCCCTCTCTAGAAACTTGACCTTTAAATGTTCATCTATGGTAGGAGATTCCTATCCTCTTTCTGCATTTAATTTTTCTCACTCTATTCAATATTCCAACCTAACAATTGTCAATTTGGTCCTCTATTTAGACAATTTCTGCCACCATCTCCACTACTCAAGTCATAATGAATCCACACCTAAATGATATGTCTATCTGTAGATGAAGTCAAATTAATTTTCCAACCATTACCATGGGCTATTACCTTGGTTAAATCCATTGGAAATCATTTGAGTGCAGGAACAATAAGGAAAAGTGTCACTTATAAGAAGTAACCCAAGGCTTGCCTTCAAGAAGAGAGTTACTGGGATGGGTAACACTTGTCTAATGAAGGAAACTTGAGTCACTAATGCTCACAATGCACTCATAACCTTTGTTACCCATTCTTCAACTCAAAAACTAAGTTAACTCAGCTCTGCCTACAACCATCTCCCAATCTTATAGAATCATTACGTCACCTTATCAAGCACATTTCAAGGCTCTATAGAACCATTCAAAACTCATTGAATGATGAGTATGTCAAACAGGCTGAAATCATGCTAATAAGTCTCTACTCTTCCTAAGACACCTCCACATCTTCGACATATCACTGAGATGCCCTACAACTAGTCACACTCAGCAAAATCAATAGACACACTCATCTATCATAAGACATCCTATCAAACATGACTTGATAGTATCAACTAGTAGTAGTTTCTCCACACCCTTTACAAATCAAGCATGTACATGAACAAACATCTACAACACATGCTGCCAGGTTGACATCAATGTCAACTATCAAAAATGCAACTTATCACCAAAACCACCTTGTTGATGTCAATGCCAACAAACAACTAAGCCATAATGCCAACAATCTTCCCCTTTGGCATTGATGGCAATCCCAATTGGACCATATAACTGGCCTCTAAAAACAAGCCCCAATTGAACCATCCAAAAAATATATCTCCTAACTCTTGGCCTCTGACATACAATTTTTCTATGTCTCTCCACCTTTGACATCAATGGAAGAGGGATAAGAACCTTAAGGGTATAAAACATTTACCACTTGTCCAATAATTACGCAATAGAATACTCTCTCACTTCCTATGGAAATAACAAGAAATAATAACAATAACTCAATCACATTCTCTGTCACTCCTGAAGCATCAATAACAAACTCTCTGTATACAATAACATTGCTCTCAAGCCAAAAAAATTGTGTGAAATTTCTATGAAAACAAATTTTTAGACAATGCAATGAAAAAAAGCTAGCATCACATTGTGCCAAACGAACTAATGTGACAAAGAGAACAATGTCACATGTTGTAACAAACATGTTTTGATTTCAAAATGGTACATTTTTATCCACTGTTGCACTTAGATAAATATTGTCTCACATGTAGATGTGACAAATATTGTGGCAATGTGTCATTACACTGGAATGCATATATTGACCAAATTTGCAAAACATTACTGTAATATGACATTATGAAAATAACAAACAATTTATCCGATAATGTGACATTGTCATAATTTATCCAATATAGCAATGGGAAAAATATTGTCGCGATTTGACATTACAAAACCAACAACATGATCTAATTGCATAAAAGTTTTGTGTAGAACTACAATAAAAATAAATGTTTGGAAATTTTAATGAAAAACTAGTGTCACATCATTAAAAATGAACTAACATGAAAAGGGGGCACAGCCTCTGCAACCGACTTAGAACCTATAGATGATGAGGGTTGAGCCTCGCAAAGAGGATCCCAAGGTAAATATTGTGATGT
This sequence comes from Pinus taeda, assembly GCA_000404065.3. NCBI lineage: Eukaryota > Viridiplantae > Streptophyta > Pinopsida > Pinales > Pinaceae > Pinus > Pinus taeda. The sequence goes on along the minus strand of APFE031715381.1, from coordinate 35,565 downwards.
GGAGTGGGATGAGAACTCATGAAGATAAGAGGAAGCAGCTTGAAGAAAGTGAATGGGTCCCCAAAGCGCTAGAAAAGGAGGTCGATTTTGATCTCAAGTGTGCACGGTAAACATTTATGGAAGCAAAGGAAAGCTTCACTGAGGTGTCTACCTTAGGAAGTCAGAATAAGCCAGCTGAAGAGATGGACCCTTCCATGTTTACTACTTTCTTGGAGACCTGTATGAAGCTATTGTGCAACAACAAGACTGTGAAATGACTACAGGAACTAATAAATAAGTGTGCGGGAAAGAAAACGCTCCTGATGGACCACGTGTAGTCAGGAATATTGGTAAGCATAAGGTAAGAATGGGGCGTGAGATGAGGCTCATTGCCCAAATATGAGAATATGAGATCGATCAAGTAATTCTAGAACTGGGGTCACACGTGAATGTTCTGCCTAAACAAACATGATAAAGGATGGGGAGACCTACACTGCAGTGGTCTCTGATTCAATTAAGGATGGAAAATCAGCAGAAAATTATCCCCATGGGAGGATTGTAGGGAGTGCAATTGGATATTGAGGGCACGAGTGCATTGGTTGACTTGGAGGTGATAAAGATTGTGGATGAAAGAAATCCCTACCCTGTGGTCATCGAGATCGATTAGGCCACTAACATGAATGGGGTAATCAATTTGAAGAAGCAGAAGATGATATTTGAGAAGAAATCACTCTGCGTAGTAGTGCCCCTAGACCCTGTAGAAGGCCCATGCTATATTGAACCCGTTTGAAATTATGAAAGACATGATCACTTCGACCATATTTATAAGATAACGACACGAGATCAAGATTGGGTGAATATTACAGTGAATGGATGTATTGCAAGGGGCCGCGAAAGCTCTTGCACTTCATATTCAGATGAGGAGTTGGAACATTGGTAGAATCGTTTGCATGAAGTATCTACGCTATGCTGTAATATGATGACCAAGTCGTTGCGCTGTGTATCATCGGAGGTAAGGAATCTACCTTATTATGATGGTTTAACTCATGCTGATAAATTTTTGGATACATTTGAGAGGGAAGTGCCAGAGAAGCATCACTTCCAAGCCTTGGATTGGGTGTTGCACGCTATGCCTGTGAGATGGTGAGGTACATACAAATACAATTTTGATGATTAGCGCGTGTATAGAAATATGATGAGACTGCGATTTAGTCACCCACAAGTGTGGCTAATAGAGAAATATGATGGAAGGGATGATCTACACGATAACCTAGCCAATTGGGTTAAGGTATATGGAATGGAGCCTTAGTCTGAATGGATGCATCTATTTTGTCATACTTTGGATGTAATACCGATGAACTGGTACTTAGAAATGGAGCTCTACCATGGCACTGAAGAATGGGATGATTTTCAATAGGGGTTCTTGATGAAATTTAGTTTTGAGGATGGATTTGAATGTATTGACAAGGCATTGTAGGAAGTCAAGGTAGTGATCCTCAGAATACCATAGGATCCCTTTAACTTAATTCAACCAGATTGGACTGCCCATCTTTGCCATGCATTGGACTGCTATAATATGACTGCTGAGGAAGAGGATGAAGACCCGAGGAACATTAATATCCTAGAGACTAAAGGTCATCGCGTAGTTGAAGAACCCCAAATTGAGAATCTAGATATCACTGAGCTGCTGAGAACAAGACAAGTGAACATTGGGATAGAAGCAAAGCCGAAATTTGCAAAAATTAGGGACTACTAGGATGATGTAACAGTAGATAAGGTCGTTGAATTTCTCCATGAATATAAGCACTTGTTCCCTACAAAGTTTTCATATTTGAAAGTGATAATAAGGGACCTGGAAGTCATGAAAATGACATTGAAATCAGACGTGAAGCCGATTAAGCAAAGGGCTTATCGCCTTAACCCCAAGTATAAAGAGAAGGTCTTCTTAGAGTTGGATAAAATGCTTTTCGCAGGTATTATTGAATTGGTTGAAGAATCTGATTGGGTAAGCCCAATAGTGGTTTAGGAAAAAAACAAAATGATGAAATAATGATATGCATAGAACTTAGGAAGTTTAATGATGTATGCATACATGATCCCTTTCCAACTCCATTTACTGATGAAGTACTGGCTAATGTTGGCAGTCAGGAAGCATATTCATTCACTGATGGGTTCTCTGGGTACCATCATATCAAGATCGCGCCAGAGGATAGAAGTAAGAAAAAATTTGTGACTGAATCAGGATGCTTTCAGTATATTGTGATGTCGTTTGGACTTAAGAAGGCATCAGCGATATTTTCACGTGTAGTCATTGTGGCGTTCAAGGACTTCATTCACAAGTTCTTGAAGGTATAATTCGATGACTAGACAGTGTTTGGGTTGTTAAAGCGCCATGTAGCCAGTCTACACTTGATGTTGGATACATGTCATAAGTACCAGATCGCACTCAATTTGAAGAAATGGTTGTTCTGTGTCCCTTTTGGTATCTTGCTAGGTCACATGGTATGCATACAAGGCTTGACGATAGACCCTGCTAAGATCACAATTATAATTAATTTGGAGGCACCAAGAAGTGTGAAAGAATTACGTGGAACGTTGGGGCATACAAGATACTATAGAAAGTTCATGAAAACCTATGCCTAGATTATCGCACCGATGGAGAAGCTGCTAAAGAAGGATGCTACGTTCTGTTGGAATGAAGAGTGTCAGCAAAGCTTAGATGTGTTGAAGGAAAAGATGGTCACCGCTTCGATCCTAGTCTTCCTATATTGGAAGAAGGAATTTCATGTGCATGTGGATGCGTCATGTATTACACTCAGGGCAGCACTAACACAGGCTAATGAGGGAGAGATGGATCACCCTATCATGTTTGCAAGTAGAAAATTGTCTAAAGCCGAGAAAAACTATTCAATGACAGAGCGCGAAGGATTAGCTTTGGTGTACGTGCTTCAGAAGTTCAGACATTTCTTATTAGGTAGACACTTCAAGATGTATACAGACCATTCTGCATTGAATTACCTCGTTAACAAGCCTGTGTTGCGGGGGAAGATATGTAGATGGTTGCTACTATTTGAGCAATATGACTTCGAAGTTATTATAAAGCCAAGACGACTGAATGCAGGAGTAGATCATTTTTCTTGCAACTCTTTGTAGTACGTGTTGCAGATAATCACATTGTAGATATCATACACTTCTTGATGATGGGGATGGGCTCCAAAAGGGTATACTAGTTAACAAAAGGAGCTAGTGGTGTGCGTGGTAAACTTTTCTGTCATTGCAAGGAATTTATATAAAATGGGCTCAGATGAAATTCTATGACATTATGTACCTGACTTTGAATAAAACATCATCCTTGTAGAAGCTCATGGAGGAGCCACAGGAGGACATTATGCAGGAAAATCTATAGTGCAAAAGATTTACGCACTAGGCTGTGGTGGTTGACGCTTCATAAGGATTCCAAGGCTTATTGTAAGGCATGTGATGCATGTCAAAGGACAGGCAGGCGAATCTATAGATGTCATTATAGCCATTTGAAAAGTGGGTGAATGACTTTGTAGGACCAATTTAGCCTCCAGGGAAGAAGACGAGTGTGCGGCACCTCATCACCACGACTAAGTATTTGACCAGACGGGTGCATGCGTGACTTGAGAAGGACTATATAGGGGGAAAACAACAAAGTTCATCTTCGAATATGTACTCACTAGATTTGTTTTCTCGGAGATTTTGATGGGCGATCATGGTACGCATCTCCTTAATGAGAAAATCAATGCGCGAATGGAGGAGTTATAGGTTTATCATCAGAAGAGTACACCATATCACTCATAGGCTAATGGGATGATGGAAGTATTTAATAAGATATTGGAGAATGCACTGACGAAGGTCTTCAGTGCACAAAGGAATGACTGGGATATGCATGTACCCGCAGTGTTATGGGCTTATAGAATGACTTGCCAAAGGTTCACTTGACAAATGCCTTTCAGGATAGTTTATGGCGTAGAAGCTATGATGCCAATGGAATATGTTGTACCTAGTCTGTGCATCATGGAATTCACATGATTGGTGGATCATGAAGCCCTAGAAGAAAGCCTCGCGTAGTTGGCAGAGCTGGAAGAGGACAGATTTTTGGCTGGATTCCATCAATAAGTTCAAAAGGAGCGCGAAAGGGCATGGCATGATCGGCACATCAAACTGTGCACCTTCAAGGTAAATGATTTAGTATTATTTTATGATAGGAATTTTGATAAATTTCCAAGAAAAATTCAGATGCATTGGCTAGGGCCCTATGCCATCAATGATATTACCAATGGTGGAGTAGTTCAGCTAGTGAACTTGAATGGAGATCCATTTCCAGGGAAGGTAAATGGAAGTCGATTGAAGCCACACTAGGGATCCGTCCATATGACTCTATGGTGGAGGCACAATGTTAGCACTCTAGGAAACTAGAAGGAAGCGCAAGACTATAAACTACACTACCCGGGTTGTAGAGTTGTGAGACTAGGGGACTGCGTGGAAGGGAGGAATGTCGCAGTATCAACAGAAGTGCAAAGGGACTTGCACTATAGAAGGAGAGACAGTGACCGTTATGGTCACTGTTCATGAGTTGATAGTGGGAAAATGGGTAAGTGGAGCGTGGGGGTGACATTTAAGTGAGAATTTAAGAGTGATATCTTTGAAAATATGCCGAAAATCTAGCATTTATGAGTAGATTTTGGGGGAAACAGTCGAATTCAAATTTGAGTTTGCCTATAAATTACACATGGTTGCCCAACGAAAAACACTTTGCATTCTAAGAATTGAGGTGTCGATCTATCAGGCATGCATGAACCTTGAGAATTTTGAGGCTTTGGTGGTTATTTCAGTATTTGACAAGTTGCCTAAAGCAGCCCAAAAGCTTATTACTAGACTCATGTTAGCACCCATGGAAATCACAAGTCCTTGAGGATCAATGGCATTTGAGGGAGATGTCCCTGAGAATGCAAGTGTAGAAGTGCCCACAGAAGTGCCAAAATCTCAGAAGTGACCTAGGCTGAGGCCTACGCCACCCAAGGAGGGTCTCAAGACAAAGAAGGATAAGCATAAAGCAACACAACTAGTGTGTGAGTCACCAAGAAATCACTAGAAGTAAAAGCCCACCACGCAAGTGAAAGGCAATGTGGTAGACTTAGAATCTGAGGAGGAGGGCGAAGATATGGATATGGGTGTAGAGGACATTGAAATTGAGGGTGTAGACCCCATCTCAAAGCTACCCGAGTACATTCCTCCACGCCAGGGTAAGGTGAAGGTCCTGAAGGACCCGAATGAATGGAAATTTATGCTAAAACCCCATTGCTAGGTTTGAAGGGTCGCGGTTGGAATGCTTTTTCCCACTCTCATGCTAGAGGATTGGGACTTGGCAGACACAGAGTGATTCCCCCACTTGGCAACCGATACCTTTAAGACCCATGTGTTTTATAAATATTCTGGTGTCACCGCGCTGGAGCTGCGAAAATGGATTAAAGGAGTGGACAAGGTAGGACTCTTAAACCTTCTATGGGTGATGCATTACCACCATGTTCCCATAACCTTGATGGTGATCAAAGAATTGCTATGCTTAGCGCACAATGGGTTCCTGTGCTTAGAAGAACCGATATCCATCATAGGTATGTTGATCCATAGGGTCACATCGCTACCACATTTAGGGTTGAATCCAACCATGGCATTTGGCGTAAAGACGGGTGAGTGCGACCTCACCGTGAGAATGAAGGACAAATTCAAGCTTGTAAATAAACCACATAGATACTCAATTTATAGCATAACCGACCTCATGGTTAAGGTCACCACCCTAATTTTGGCTGGGAAAATAATGAGGACGTGTCGAGGAGATGAAGTGTCGGCACCAATTGTGTCATTAATGGCTCAGTGCATAGAGGGTGTACAATTTAATTGGGTGTGTTATCTCTGCGGTGAGTTCCTTGCGAACTACAAAGAAGCGCAAGACAAGAGTAAAACCTTTCACTACTCTTGGTTACTGTTATCAATTGTGCTAATTGCATGGGAATTACTGAAGGACAACCAATTTCCTCCGGTCGCATTAGATCTAACAGAAGCAGTGAATTTTGTTTTTTTCTGGGCCACCAAGGATGTCGCAAAGGTCAAGGATGCTAAAATATTTTGCATGTTGATGGAGGCAAGCATCCGCGACATGATAAATAACAAGTCAATGTTATCCCCAACTGTCATTGATCTATTGTCAGGACATGTGGAGTTCAAAGCAAACTTCCACTGTGTTTCCATACCTCGCAACAGATGATGTAATCATAGCAGTCCTCGAGAGTTGGTCATCAGAGTGGCGCAGGGACTCAGACTTGTCAGTTGAGTATAACAAGTATGCCACGAAGCAGAAGAAGGAAGACGCCCTACTTAAGATGCAACGGTTGGCTGATAGAAGGAAAAAGGAGGCCGAAGACAAAGCTAAAGTAGAGCGTACTGCTAAGAACAAGGTAGAGGAGGAAGAAGAAGAGGAAGATCATGACTCTGACAGAAGTCAGAAGTCTTCTTTGTTGTAGACGGAGGAAGAAAGGCAACAATCAAGACAGGGAGGTGCAGACCTAAAGACTACTCCATTTCGAGTTAAGAGCACTAGGGAGTAGGAAAATGTAGGGCCATGGAAGAATTACAAGGCTAGAAAATCATCACTTGACCCAATCATTTTGACTGAAGGTGATCTAAATGATATCAGGGACACGGTGAAGGACACAACTATGGAACTACTGCAACAATTTGAGTAGCAGTAGAAGGAAGCCTTGGTGACCATTTAGATGGGTTTGCACGAGTTGTAGATCTAGGCCACTCAGGTGTAGACCAGTGTGGGACAACATAGCATGACATCAACTATCTTGGTGCCTGGGACCTTAGAAGTAGTGGAGCGGGTCCGCTCCTTGGATCCCAAGCCGTCGTGCTACTAGATAGAGCATTGACTACAAAAGTGGAAGCTAACAAGGCCACCGTCGCTGCTCTCAGGAAGGTTGGGTTGAACTTGGCTGCACTGCCAAGTGAAGCCCTTCACACCTTGCAAGATGGTGTGATCGTAGAACTTTGGGCCACAGAGAAGCACACATTGAATGTGATCAACAAGCAGAAGGTCAATAATGCCTAGATGTTCGTAGAAAAGACTTCTGTGATTGATCTCCTTAAGAAGATCACATAGAAGAATGAGTGCACCACAACTGTGGTAACTGAGGTGATCCAGGTGGATATTAGTGGTCTCCTGCCAATTCCACTTGGAACCCCCCCATTTCTTCTTTCAGTTTTTCAGTTTCCTTAATTGTAGAATAGTTTACTATTTTTAGTACTTTTTCGGGTCCTAAAATTCCAGCGCCGTTTTGAGGCCCTAAATGGCGTTTTTTTGGAAATCTACCGATAGATTTCCAAAATGACATCATTTAGGGCCTCAAAACGACTCTAGAAGCTTAGGACCCGAAAAACTGCTAAAAATAGTAAACTGTGTTATAATTAAGGAAACTAAAAAACTTAAAGAAGAAATTGTGGGGGTCCAAGTGGAATTAGCGGGTGGCCACCAATATCCGCCTGGATCATTCCTCCCCGCTTAGGAAGCAATGGTCTCCATTGCGTTGATTTCCTCCATGAGATGAGCAAGCTTTTGCTAAACTTGGTTCCTGGTGAGCCACTTGCCCTGATGAAGGAGTTGGCCTGCTTTGACAACTCGATATAGTTGGATATTTTGCTGACGAGTGTGCTTTATCTGTGTGTCCATGACCTGATCAATTACAGCTTCTTCCACGCAATCTCGATTCAAATCTGTGGGTGTGAGCTATTCTGCAATGTTGGATGTGTCTAGTAATGGTGGAAGGTATGGACGAAGGCGGTCCACATTGAACATTGGGTGCAGGCCAAGGAATGGGGGAATGCTGAGCTCAAATGCATTGTCTCCAAAACCTTGGTAATGGTGTAAGGACCATATCAGAGTGGTCTAAGTTTCTAATAGGCTCCGGTAAGGCATTCCTTTCGCAAATGGAACCAGACTTTGTCGCCCACCTAAAACTTGTGTGGCACCTAATGTTGATCATGTCACTACTTGTACTTGGCATTTGATTTCTCTGGAATGTCATGGACCTACTGGTGAATATGTTGGATGTGCTCAATGAAGTTGTTTTCCTTATATTTTTCAGGCTGGACATGAGCCAAATCTGTGTGAGTAGCTGCAAATGGCATGGCCACATCAATGGGACATAGTGGCTAGAATCCCAAGCCCACCTAAAAAGGGTTATGACCAGTCAAGTTGTGGAGAGCCTGTTGTAGCTGTGCTAAAAATAATGGAGACTCTCATCCCATGTGCGTGGATGCTTTGAGTTGTACATGTGCAGAATGTGTAGGATACTCCTGTTGAAAACCTCCGTCTAGCCATTACTTTGAGGATGGAAGGCTATGCACTTAGTGAGTTTGGTGCCTAGCATCGACCAGAGACTAGAAAAAAACGTATTGAGGAACCTGTTGTCTCAGTTTGAGATGATAGATTGTGGGATCCCAAAGTGTACCCACACTCGTTCAAAGAAGAGTTTATAATGGCTTCTACTGTGATATTCTTCTTGCAAGCCACCATAATGGCCATCTTTGAGAACTTCTCGATGACCTTAAAAAAAAGTCATTTCCATGCTTAGAGGAAGGAAGGCCTGACATGTAATCCATCGAGATGGATTCCCAAAGTGGACTAGGGGTATGCATCGGGGTATAGAGGCCTTGCTTCTTGATGGTCGGTTTGGCAATGGCGCAGGAAGTGCATTATCTGATGTACTTCCTAAAATCCTATCGAAGATTTGGCCAATAGAAATACTTCTATAATATTGCCACCTTTTTCTCGACCTTGAAAGTCTGAACAACCTGACTATAGTCTTCTTCCCAAATATCTTGGTAGGCTCTCTTGAAGGAACACAATGGTGACCCAAGTGGCATAATAGGGCATCCTTGAGGTGAAAATATGGAACATGCTGATCCTCCAAGAGTGTCTAGTATGCATGGATGAATTATGGGTCGCTTTTGTAGAGAAGTGGCCAATTAGAAGTCTCATGCCCATAAGAGTTGAGCACGGTGGTTAACACCATGATCAGTGGTTGACTGAGGAAATATGAAACATTATTGGTGCTTCCCTTCTTAGACTTGATATTCAAATGGAATTGTTGCATGTATGTGGACCACTTCTGATGGCGATCATTTTGCAATTTCTCTTGGGTCCGTATGAACTGCAGGGGTCGGTGGTCTGTGTGGATGACCATTTCCTTCCCCAAAATATAATGCTTCCATTGTCGGCAAGCTTGCACAATGTAATACATCTCGGTGTCATAAGTGGGATACTTATGGATTGTGTCTGAAAGTGTCTCACTATGATATGTCACTGGATGCTTGTGTTGAGTAAGGACTTCCCCAATAGCATAGTCAGAGGCATCTGTCTCGACCTCAAATGGTTGTTGCAAGTTTGGTAATGCGAGCACTGGTGCCGAGCAAAGGCAATCTTTCAACTCTATGAAAGCCTTTTATTGAGATTCAAACCAAAATAACTTTTCTTTCACTCCTCCCTTGGTGACATGACTCAAGGGCCAAGTGATATGACAAAATACCAACATGAACCTGTAGTAGAAGTTGGCAAGACCTAGAAAGCTGTGGAGCTCTATCAGAGTGGTTGGGGATGGCCAATCCCAAATGACTTGGATCTTGGCTAGATCCACATACACCCCTTGTTCATCAATAATGTATCCTAGATACTGAACCTGGGCCATGCCAAAAGTGCATTTCTCCAAATTGGCACATAACTTGTGTTGCCGCAGTGTTTGGAGAACTTGTCGGATGTGGTGGAGGTGCTCTTCCCAACTCTGGCTGAAGATCAAGATGTCATCCAAGTATACCACTACAAATTAGTTGGTGAATGACCACAAGATGTCATCCATTAGCATCATGAAGGTTGTAGGAGCATTCATCAATCCGAAAGGAATAACCAACCATTCGAAAAGGCCCTCCTTGGCTTTGTAGGCAATCTTCCACACATTAGAGGGTTTGATTGGTACTTGGTGATATCCTGACTTCAAATTGATCTTGCTGAAATATTTTTCCCCCTTCAGTTGGTCCAAGAGGTCATAAATCTGTGGGATTGGGAACCTACTACGAATAGTGATCTTGTTCTGCACCCGATAGTCAATACAATGTCTCCAAGTCCCATCCTTCTTCTTTACTAACATGATCAGGCTCCCAAAGGGTGATGAACTTGGATGGACTTGACCTTTCTGCAGTAGCTCTTGAATCTACCTCTTGATTTCATTCTTTTCTAGAATGGAGCACTAATATACTATTCCAGTGGGCAACGGTGCACCTGGGGTCAGATCGATGGAGTGCTTGACCTAGCAGTGCAGAGGAACCCTTGCAGGGGAGGTGAACATGTCATCATACTCCTCCATGACCTTGTCCACTTGTAGTTGTTGTGCGGAGGGTCCCTATCTGTAGGTCATGTCTACCGTCTTCTTGTTTCTTTGAGGGTGTATCATCAGGAAAGAAAATTTCCCAGTTTTGGAAATGAGGTTACTGCATTGTTTTGTAGTACCCAAAGATATGGGAGTAGGCGGTGCTGCCTCTAGTATCTTGTACAACTTATTTCTCAAAGTAATGATAATTACATAGGGCCTTGATTCATACACAACATGCACTTCCACAAGTATGGTTTTCCTAATAATACATCACAAACTTCAAGGGGAGAAATGTCACACAATACCTCATCCGTGAAGGGCTCGATGTTGTATGGAAGGTGACACTTTTGGCTCATGCAAAGATCCTATCCTGGTGAAGCCACCTGATGGTGTACGATTGTGGATGTATTGTGACTGGTAAGCCCAACTGCTTCACAACCTCTGGCGAAATGAGGTTCTTTTGGCTCCTGCTGTCAAGAATGAATTGTAGCAGGGAGCCCTTTACCAACATCTAGGAGTGGAAGAGATGCTCCTCCTCCTCTGGATCTTCAAGTTCCTCCTTTTGGATCTTCGCAGTGGCAACGATGGTGTTGGGCTCTGCATCGATAATATGCTTCCCTTTGTCATTCCCCTTGTCGGGTTCTGACTCAGAGTTGGAACATGCATATGATTCTGAAACATTTAGCCCAGCCACTAGTCACTACTTGGCCTAACATTCACTTGTGTTGTGAGTGGAGCTCTTATGGAACTCACACCACTTTCTCATGTCCTTTTTTGGCTTTGTGGCAAAATTCTTTTCTTGCAGCTTTGGCAGGTTGTCTTGGGCTGCCCCACCTTGGCTTTATCCATTGTTCTATAGTTTGGGGGCACCTTTCCCTTGCTTTGGATTCACAGATCCAAAGTCTCGCTTCTTTTGTTTCAAATTTTGCTCGACCTTGATGGCATATCGGTATGCCGTGCTGAGCAAGGAGATGTTCAAGAATTCTATTTCTTCCTGAATGTATTTTTGTAGGCAACCACAATATTTGAGGATCAAATGCTGCTCCAAATCCTTAATACCTAACTTTGTGCGAAGGGTGTGGAAAATGTTGGTAAACTCCAGCATGTCTTGGTCCCTTCCCTGCTACATCGTGGTCCACTTTATGTATTGATCCTCATAACTTTTGATAGGGTAGTACTGCTCCTTGATGGTATCCCAGAATGAATTCCAAGTGGGTGCGACTTAAAATTGTGAGCTTGTACTTTCATCCTTCTGCTTGCAGTAGGTTTCCTACCAGTTCTTGACATGGGGGGCTGCTTTGAGAAGAGTGAAAATAATATTTTCCTCACTAGAAAAATCATGAACAGAAAAATAACCCTCTAGCAAATTTAACCATTTATCGACAACATATGCATCTATCTAACCATCGAATATGGGAATTTCAAAATTAACTTGTACCTTAAACAGTGTGGCATTTCCAGAGTAGCTATTGGAAGCCAATGCGTCACCCCTGGGTAGCCGCTAAAGGATCTTGGCAAAGTTGTCCATTCACAAACTGGGAATAGCTGGGAATAGCACAAACAAAAGCAAACTGGGAATAGCCGGGAATAGCACAAACAAAAGCACATTTCCAACAATAACATTACAGGGCAAACAAAAGCCAAAAAAATCCAACAACTTCTATCACAAACACAATCACATTTCCTAACAACGTCTCAAGGTAAAATAAATTTAATGCATGCTAGCTTTACATGTAGCATAAATACAAGCATACTACCAATAACAACATTTCATGCCAGAAGAAATCTAGCGCATGCTATATTTACTTCTAACACAAACAAAAGCATGTTACCAACGTGAAGGAGATCTAACATGTGTTAGATTTCCTTCTATAATAAACAACCAAATTGAAAACAACAATATTGCATAGCAAAAGAAATCTAGCACAACTTCTAGCTGAGACACGATCACAACATTTCCAATAACATTGCCAAGGTGATGGAAATCTAACACTTGCTAGATTTCCTTTTATCATAAACAACGAAATTGACAACAACAATATTGCAAAGAAAAAGAAATATAGCATAGTTTCTAGCTCAAACACAAGAACATTTTGCAATAACAATATTGCAAGGTGAAAGAAATTTAACACGTATTAGCTTTAGATGTGGCACAAATACAATTATACTACTAACAACAACATTGCATCCCAAAGAAATCTATTGTGTGTTATGCTTATTTTTAAAACGAATCAACAAAGTGTAATGGTGATTCTCTGTTGTGAAGACCCATATTAAAAGTGGCGTAATGCTAATAAGACCAATGCAACTATTGCAGGATACCCACTCACCTTTCCCTTTATCCTACAAGAAACTCCCAAGTGTGAAGTCCATTTTTTTCAAGTGTTTGCTTATAAGAGGGGAAAGTAATGAATAATTTTTCCTGCTAGAATAAATTTCTTTGGGGAAAATAGGGTCGAAAACATGAAGCCTCATCTCCTTACCATGAAAGTAAGGCTAACTAGGCCTGATTGATGTCCATGCTTGATTGTTAAAATTGGCAACTAGGGCCAAGCTCTATGTGAGTCATCTTTTTTTTTTTTTAACTACATGGTGAATCGGTAATTGCCAGTCCTAATCTATGGTAGACCCAGGATCAATCCTCGTAGATGCCTCTATAACACCAGGAGTACATCCAACTACCTGCAAGTCGATATACTAAGATCCTATGATTTTAGCTAGAACAAGACTCTCGTGCCGCCAAGGTGGGGGTGGGGAACTTGCTCCTTGAGCTGCCACCACAGCAGGTCAGTGTACTCAATGAGATTTGAACCGTGGGCTCTTGGGCTTCACCCAAGTAGACATACCATCAAACCACACATCACAATACCCATGTGGGTCATGTTATTAATGGAAGCTAATATTTTTCTTGGATCCCTTTGATCGACAGGTGTAGGATTGATCTAAAGATCATCTGATTCTGATAAGTATTCATGGAGATATGAATTTATTTGTGTTATGGGACAATTCGTCAAGGTCGGCCACCAACCAAATAAACCCCACTTGTGCTGAACATTTAGTATAAATATAGGTGGCCTTCAAGTCATTTTAACACACTTTGGATCTCTTCCTCTCCACCTGTCTTTAGGTTTTAATAGGAGGAGAGATCCTAAGGGATAATGATGCCCTAATCCAAAGGGAAGAAGTCAGAACTGTCGGAACTGCCAAGAATAGCTAGAAAAGTTGTAACTATCAGGAATAGCTGGAATTTCTGGAACTGCCGGGAATAGTCAAAATTGTTGGGAACAACCAAAACTGTTGGAACAACTCGGAAGCTGACGTAGAGGGAAGAAGCCGGAACTATCAGAACTGTAGGGAAAATTCAGAACTGGCTGACTACTGGAACTACCGGGAATAGTTGGAAATCCAAAAAAGTTGGAACTGTCAGGAATAGCTAGAATTGTCGGAACTGCCGGAACTACCACGAATAGCTAGAATTGGTAGAATTGCGGGAACTGCTGGAACTGCCGAAAAAGCTGGAACTACAGGGAGTAGCTAGAACTACCGGAACTATTGGGAATAGTGAGAACTAGTGATCAAATTTGAAAGTCAGGTCCTAATTTTATTTAGAAGGGCGCACATTCAGGTCGCCCTTCTATAATGAGAAGCACAAAAAAATGCAATTAAATTGATAATAGTAAATTATTTTCAAATTTCCTTTTTTTAACACATGGTGAATCAGTAACTGTTTGGTTGGAACTAATGATCTGAGTTCCAAGACAACATACTATTGGTTGCCGATGTCTTTACAATGTTGCAAGTTGTAAGATATTCCTCAGTTTATCAAGAACAATAACCCCTTCTAACATAGTTGCAAGTCTAGTATTTATCATACAAATCATACCATTGTAACTGACAAGGGACGAGCTAACTGTGTTCATAACATTTATGTTTGCCAAATGTTATGTTTTCTGTATTTTTTCTTAAATTAATGTCATATTAAGCAGAGGTTGGTGTAAGAACATCCAAAAAAGAATTAGTTTGATTTTCCACCAATATTATGAGTTTCCACCTTGTGTTAATTAGGTTCTGGCAATAATTTTGATGGGTAAACTAAGTTTCCAAGAAACGTTTTCATTTTCAAATCTAATGTTTAAGCCTGTGGCAAAAAAGCAAAGCTCTAAAAAATTCTTTGTTTCTGAAAATTTTGTAGACTTTGAACAATAAACTATTAGTCGATCCCCATGATCAGAAGGCCATAGAAAATGTATTGCTAGAGCTAAAAACCCATGGAATGAATGCCGCTATAATGGGTTGAGAAACATTCACCTTTTCTCATGGCTTGAACATTGCAGAAATTATTTGTCTCGAGCAACTGTATGCAGGATGAGGCATCCTTAGTGGCAGACTATCACTATAATGGATACTACTATGGGGGAGGAATTGATGGGTGATTCCCTCAAGGACATGCCTCTTTGGCGTTTTTTCGATGGTGAGAAATATTCTGTCAATGGCTCTTTGGATAATTCTACTGAAGTTGACAAACTTCTAGCACCAAAGGGCGACCCAGAACTTATTTTGGATCAACTGAAAAGGGCGTCGCTATCTTTTAACATTGAAGAAACTAAACCTAAGCTAAGGCCTCCAGCGAATAACCTGATTGTCTCAAAAAAGTATCCTACACTAAGGAATAAGAAGAAGCTTTTTGTTATAGCTGTGGACTACTATGATTATAGTGGTAACTTACATCCCCATATGTTGGAAATAATTCAGGAGAGAATCAAAGTTGTGCGTTCTGATGCAACAACAACAAGATTTTCTAGTCTTGTACTATCAACTGCATTAATAGTTGATGAAACTCTGGGGATGTTGAACTCAGGAAATATACTACCTCTTGAATTTAATGCTTTAATTTGTAGCAGTGGGAGTGAACTTTACTATTCAGCAATTCCCACTTGTCCTGATAACTTTGGAGGACTTTGAGGACGTCTTTCCATTTATAATTTAGGTTGTTGGGACATTATGAATTATGACTTATGCTACTCATATATTTTGTTAATTTTTTATTCATTGAATATTAAATATTTGGGACTTAATGACTTAGGCCTAACAAGGCATTAGTTGAAGTTGTTTTGGTTAGGATTTTGATTTGGATGTTGTTTCTAATGATAAGAGCTCAATTGAACTGTAAAATGTATTGGTGAGATAGTGGAATTTAATTTATTCTTATTGGTATTCGATTCAATTGAACAGTAAACTGTATTGGTGAGACAATATAATTTATTCTTATTACTATTTGATTCAATTGAACTATAAACTGTATTGGTGAGACAGTAGAATTTATTCTTATTACTATTTGATTCATTCATGCTATTAAGGCATTAAAATTTAATTTTTGTCTTGATGTTTGAATTGCATATTCTTAGAGGGAAGTGAAAAATATAGATATCAAAGTAGAATGAGTAACTTAAACATCTATTTGTATTCAGTCTTGCTCCTTCACATTGCATAAACAACAAGACCCAAATGTATATATTGGAGCATAATGTGAAGTTCTGTGAAATCTAGTATGCTATGAAATTATGAATTTTCTCGAATGCGCTCATGTCCAAGTGCTTAAACCTTGCTTGATAGATGTCTGTTGAATGATGCATCTATGATCCTCTCCAATCGTCATCAAACCTTGCTTTAGGGGCAACCTATAGGAATAACCGCTAACTTGCATCATATGCACAAGTTACAATTAGAAAAAGCATTTCAAAAGGAAATTGTTGTTTTTGAAATGGGAGAAACTCCAAATTCGGAAACTGTTGTTTCTGAAATGGGATTTAACATCAATTGAGAAAGGAAATTCAAAAGTTCAATCGTTGTAATTTGTGATAGACCCACATTGCACTGACCGTTTCAAATTTGGAATTCCCAAAATTTGGATTTTAGAAAAAAATGAAATTAAAAAAAAAAAAATTGGACAGATTGACAAATTAACAGCCCTTCTTAAAAAAATTTATAATATTATTCTAATTTTCATTTTAAATGGAAAAATTCAAATTTTAATTTTTTTTTGAATAGTAAAATTTTCCTCCTACTTCTAGAATGTGCCAGAGGCCCTTTGAAGGGCTCTAATGTGTTCAAATTTGATCACTAGCGGGACCTACTAGAACAACCGGGAAGCTCACATAGAGGGTAGAAGCTAGAACTATTGGAACTATCGGTAAAAGTCAAAACTGTTGAAACTGTCAGGAAAAGCTCGAACTATTGGAATTGTCGAAACTGCCGGGAATAGTAGGAATTGCCAGAATTTCCAAAACTGATGGGAATAGCTAAAATTGCCAAAACTGCTAGGAACTGCTGGAACAGTAAGGAAATTTGACACAGAGGGCAGAAGCTGGAATTGCCGGAACTGCCGAAATTGTTGGGAAAAGCCGAAATTGCTGGAATTGTCAGGAACATCCAGATTTGTTGGAACTGCCGCGATTACCGGAATTGCCAGGAACTGCTGGACCTACCAGGAGTTGATATTTTTTTTGGGTCCCTCTCACTGAGAGGTGTAGGATTGATCTAAAGACCATCCGATTCCAATAAGTATTCATGGAGATATGAATTTATTTGTCTTATGGGACAATTCGTCAAGGTGAGCCAACAACCAAATAAACCCCAGTTGTGCTCAACATTTTGGTATAAATAGAGGTGGCCTTCAAGTTATTTTAAAACACTTGGGATCTCTTCCTCTCTACTTCTCTTTGGGTTTTAGTAGGAGGAGAGATCCTAAGGGATAACGCTTCCCTAATTTAGAGGGAAAAAGCCAGAACTACTGGAACTGCCAGGAATAGTTGGAAAAGCCGTAACTGCCAGGAATAGCCAGAATTGATGGAACTATCGGAACTGCGGGAATAGTCGGAACTGTCAAGAATAGCCAGAACTGCTGGAACAGCCGGGAAGTTGATGCAGAGGACAAAAGCCGAAACTACTAGAACTGCCAAGAAAATCCGAAACTACCAGAATTGTTAGGAAAAGTCGGAAAAGCTAGAAAAGTTGGAACTATTGGAACTGTCGGTAATAACCAGAATTGCCAAAATTGTCGGAACTACCAGAACTATCGAGAATTGCTAGAACTGCGAGGAATAGCGAGAAAAGTCAGAACTGTCAGAACTGACAGGAATAGCCTGAACTGCCAGAACTGTCGTGAATAGCCGGAAGTGTCGAAATAGCTGGGAAGCTGATGCATAGGGAAGAAGCCAGAACTACCGGGAAAAGATGGAAATTTCAGAACTACAGGGAATAGCTAGAATTTCTGAAACTACTGGGAATAGCCGAAATTGCTGAAACTACCGGAACTATTGGGTACAACTGGAATTATTGGAACTGCTAGGATTCCTAGGAACAACTAGAATTGCTAGAACTTTCAGGAACATTTGGAACTGCCGGAACAGCCAAAGCATCTATCTCCAAAGGAGAGCATCATGCAAGGGAAAACTAACTAACATAGCGACAATTGTATGGTACTAAGCAACAAATAAACCAAGCATACAATGTTACAACTAGCAAGCAAGGGATAACTAGCATGCAACAACAAGCATGCTAAGGACAACAACCAAACTAGGGACAACAAGTAAGAAAGATGCAGCCAGCACATAGGTCAGTATGGCAACATGGTATAGCAATGGCACATAATGCAGTATAGTGATGGGTACAGTCATGATTAATGAAGCATGATGAGATGCAACAGAGTGATGATCGGTGCAACATGGTGCAGCATGATGACGAAATGCAACACAATGATAAGTGAAGGAGTCACCTTGGAGAATCAATTGAAGCAACATGTCTTCAACTGATATCATGTATCATCTTCTTAGATATGATCTATGCACTAATCTAGATAAGTCAAAATGCTTACTTTTGTTGTAAATGTACTATATCTCTCTCTCTCTGTTGAACTATTGAAGAACATATAAGAAGAATTGATCAAGGGTTTCCCCATATTGGGGTTTGTCGTTGGCTAGCACCACATCTTTTGTCCTCTTATCTTCGCTTGTCTTTTGCGATTTATGTTTATGTTATATATGCAGTTTACTTTAATGCTAATGTGATTGCTAATCTGGAAAAGATATTGAGCTAACTGTGAAAATTGAAATAAATTGCTCTAAGCATAGAACATACCTAAATTAACATCGATGAACTATATTAGTGGTAAAATTTGTTGTTTGCACTATGATTGGTAATGTACCTTGAAAGACACACGTGCTATCATCTTCATAATGTTAACAAATACACATCCATGACATCTCTAGTTCTTCCAACATCTATGACATAATCAACGTAGTTGAAGCCTTCAAGATTTCTTGATCCAATGTTCTTAGAAGAATGTGGCAGGGTCAAAATTTAGTGTCCAAGCAGTTACTTACCTTTATCACAAGTTGACCAACTAATTTTCCTATTCTAGATTACTCTCAAGATCTCCTTACATGCCACAAACAAAACAAGGTATTGTAAAGACAAACTCTCTCTGGTCCTAAAGGAAAACAATCTATGTTTAATGACAAAAGATATTTTTTTGTTATTTTTGGAACAATTGCCTTGAGAACATTGCCAGAGAAATCATAATACATGAAGAGTTTATATACTCTCAAAATCTTCCAAGATCATGTAATCAAAATTGATCCTCAGCAACTATACAGTTATGAGGCAGCCTAACCCATATTCATGTAATCAGTTTTCCTTTAGATGATTATGTAATAAACAACTATATAGACATATATGCATTCTGTTGACAAGAATATATGAACCCCTATGAAGGTCTTACAAGGAAATGAACATATGTACTAGGAACATCCACCTGAAGAAATTAATTCCTACTAGCTCAACCAATAGAGGTCGTTGTGCACTCTACAGGTACCAAGAAATAATCCCACACAGAAGTGTCCACGTTTTGCTAGCATCCTATTAAAATTAGTTTCATTTCTACCCATGTAGGTTGACCGTACCATTGTAAATTTTCATTTTTCAAAATTTTAGGGCCTCCTTGGTAAAACCATGCATGTCATATTCAGTGACTATGGGATACTCTGAGGTAGATTCAGTAATAAATTTTGTTCATCAATAGAGTTTTGGCATTTTCTGGCTAAGTGAAACCACCAACACCACAACTGTTATGAATAACCTAGTCAAGTCTCAAGAGAGTGCCTCTTTTGTCTCGTCTCCATATCAATCCATGAAATGGTGGAGAGCCTAACAACCTTCTCTTTTAATCACTCAAGCTAGACCTAATTGACAAGCTGTATTCCTACCTAACTAAACATTTTCCATGTTTTTGCTTCCTCATAAAAATATATCAGTATAGGGGATATCCAGATGCAAAATGTACCTCTCAGCAGACTATTTTAACACCATGTTTTAGGAGATTAACCCACTGGCCTTTGTTCTTTGGTGATTTTCCAAACCCAATAGCTCCTACATAAGATTTCTCTCATATTGAATCTAAAACCATTTAACTATGACTAATTGGTAGCACATACAATTTGAAAGGAAGGGTCATAGTTCTAGTTTTGGACCATTTAATCAGGTTTATAGCTTAAATGCCAGTTTCATTCTTTGAGTTAAACTATCTTTGACATATATGATATAACTAACCTAGTCTATTGTTATGTCACTACTACAACAATCCATGAAATGTGCATGCAAGGTCTAAAATCAATGCTTAACTTTGCTTCCACAGTAATGTTCCACATTTGAATGGATTTCCCAAAAGATTGTGTTGTGTTTATATAATGCTTCATGCATCTCTATTAAAAACTAAAGGCTATATGCCAAATGTGTTTGTCAAACGTTGCTTATGAATGCATAGATAAGATCAGTGTATTTCATATATTCTCAAGAAAGAGCCTCTTTTGTCTCATCTCTATATCAATCCATGAAATGGCGGAGAGCCTAACAACCATATCTTTTAATCACTTAAGCTACACCAAATTGACAAGCTGTATTCCTACCTAACCAAACATTTTCCATGTTTTTTCTTCCTCATAAAAATATATCAGTCTAGGGAGTATCCTGATGCAAAATGTACATCTAAGCAAACTATTTTAATACCTTGTTTTAGGAGATTAACCCACTAGCCTTTGTTCTGTGGTGACTTTCCAAACCCAATAGTTCCTCCATAAGATTACTCTTGTATTGAATCTAAAACCATTTAACTATGATTAATTGGTAGCACATACAATTTGTAAGGAAGGGTCACAGTTTCAGGTTTGGACCATTTAGTAAAGTTTATAACTTAAATGGCATTTTCATTCTCTGAGTTAAACTATCTCTGACATATATGATATAAATGACGTAGTATATTTTTATGTCACTACTACAACAATCCATGAAATGTGCATGCAAGGTCTAAAATAATTTCTCAACTTGGCTTCCATAGTAATGTTCCACATTTGAATGGACTTACCAAAAGATTGGATTGTGTTCATATAATGCTTCATGCATCTCTAGTAAAAACTAAAGTCTAGCTGCCAAATGTGTTTGTCAGATGTTGCTTATGAATGCATAGATAAGATTGGTGTATTTCATATATTCTTAAGAGAGAGCCTCTTTTGTCTCATGTCTATATCAATCCATGAAATGGTGGTGAGCCTAACAACCTTCTCTTTTAATCACTCAAGCTAGACCAAATTGACAAGTTGTATTCCTACCTAACCAAAAATTTTACAAGTTTTTGATTTTTCGAAACAAGATATCAGTCTAGGGGATATCCTAATGCAAAATGTACATCTCAGTAGACTATTTTAACACCTTGTTTTAGGAGATTAACCCACTGGTCTTTGTTCTATGGTGACTTTCCAAACCCAATAGCTCCTCCATAAGATTACTCTCATATTGAATCTAAAACCATTTACCTATGATTAATTGGTAGCACATACAATTTGCAAGGAAGGGCCACAGTTTCAGGTTTGGACCATTTATTAAGGTTTATATCTTAAATGGCAACTATCTTTGACATATATGATATAACTAACCTTGTCTATTTTTATGTCACTACTACAACAATCCATGAAATGTGCATGTAAGCTCTAAAATCAATTCTTAAATTGGCTTCCATAGTAATGTTCCACATTTGAATGGACTTCCCAAAAGATTGCATTGTGTTTATATAATGCTTCATGCATCTCTAGTAAAAAGTAAAGGCTAGATGCCAAATGTGTTTGTCAGATGTTGCTTATGAATGCATAGATAAGATTGGTGTATTTTATATAATCTCAAGAGAGAGCCCCTTTTGTCTCATCTCTATATCAATCAATGAAATGGTGGAGGGCCTAACAACCTTCTCCTTTAATCACTCAAGCTAGACCAAATTGACAAGTTGTATTCCTACCTAACCAAACATTTTCCACGGTTTTTACTCCTCATAAAAATATATCAGTCTAGGGGACATCTTGATGCAAAATGTACATCTCAGCAGACTATTTTAACACCTTGTTTTAGAAGATTAACCCACTGGTCTTTGTTTTGTGGTGACCTTCCAAACCTAATAGCTCCTCCATAATACTACTCTTGTATTGAATCTAAAGCCATTTAACTATGATTAATTGGTAGCACATACAATCTGCAAGGAAGGGTCACAGTTTCAAGTTTGGACCGTTCAGTAAAGTTTATAGCTTAAATGGTAGTTTCATTCTTTGACTTAAACCATCTCTGACATATATGATATAACTGACCTAGTCTATTGTTATGTCACTACTACAACAATCCATGAAATGTACATGCAAGGTCTAAAACCAATGCTTAACTTGGCTTCCATAGTAATGTTCCACATTTGAATGCACTTCCCAAAAGATTGCATTGTGTTTATATAATGATCCATGCATCTCTAGTAAAAACTAAAGGCTAGATGCCAAATGCGTTTGTCATATACTTATATTAAACTAAAAACAGTAATTTGATATATTTTTAACAAAATACTAAAATCATAGAATAACTAATGTTAGAAACAATCATTTAAACTCAATTAAAATGAATGGATTAAAAAAACTATGGTTTATATTATATTATTAATTAATATTATTTTCTAAAAACTAAATAAAATCTATTTATAGTGTATTTTATTTTATATATGAATGATAAGTGGTGATATTTTAATTTCATATATAATCTCAATTAAAAAACAAATTTGATACATCATTCATAAAATACCCAAAGTAAAAGATTAAAGCAGAGTGTGCAAAATTTAAGGAATAAAAAAAGCCATTAAATTACCCCTACCAAAAATTATTTTTTTTTAACTAAAATAGTACACATAAAAGAGAATCAAATATGCATAAAATCCCGGACCTCTGTTGAACAAATGTACTTGTATTAGTGCCTGTAGTTTCCATGTCAAATGGTTAGGCATTTGTGTATAAATTTTTTTCGTTTGTCATGAGTTGTACTCTTGGAAAATGGTAAAGTTTTACAGATCAGTTAGATGGCCACACAATTTAGCTATGGGCTTTTATGCTAGTCCCATAGGGAGGTGCTGCAAGACTTGAGAAGCCTATTTTATGGTTATTTTTATCCCTGTAATCGATGGGTATGTTAGCAAGTATGGGCATTGAAACTTGAGAGTGATTCGGGTGAGAAAATGCCATTCAAACTAAATATGAATTCATAGTTGGGTAGGACTCTCATGTTCTTCTTAGGGACATAGTTCAAACTACTTTAATTCATTATAAATTGTTTTAAATAGCTCAGATCCATTAAAATCAAGCGAGTGAAGGTCTCAGAGGCTTTAGAACCCTTGAGGCCACTCTGTTTCATCACCCATACGTTAGATTTTTTGATATTACTTGTTGAAATTTTTTCCATTTGATGATGGTAAACATTGTGGAGTCGCAAGAGACTTGATTCAAGCTAATGAATGATAATTTTGGATTAAGTTAAGACCTAGTGCATTTGTGATTCCCATGCCTAGATAAATAACAGGTGCATTAAGCATTTGGATAATTAACAAACACAAATTCATGCATGCTGCTGATGCATTTTCTTGTGATTTCCATCTCTATTGTTTATGATTCCCATCCCTGGATAAACGATTGGTGGTTTTTGTATTCCTCCCTCGATAAGTAATGAATATGAGTTCCATCCATAACTCGTGTTTTCGATATCCCATGCCTTAATATTCCTGTCATTAGTGGTGCATTTGTAATTTCCATTTTTGGGATTTACAACCTCCTTGCAACTGAATAGTTTTGTTACGTGGAAGGAAGCCTCATTTCGAAGACACTGAGGGTTAGAAAAAACAGATGAAGCTGTATAGGTTTAAAGAAAAATATGCTTTAATTCATAAGTTTAAAGAAAATAAATTGTTCCAAATTGTTGTGACCACTCAGGCCGTACCCAAATTCATAACTATTAAATAGACATGATCATTATAGGTTGTATACACCAGCACTCAAGCTTAGGCATATATTGAACCTCCACTTCCCCATGAGGAAACCCTAATCTCTATGTGTGCATTTATCAGGAATTTTAACTTCACAAGCCACATCAAGTTCCATAATGTTGTAGTCCTCATTGATAGTGGTGGTATTCATATTTTCATTCATAAGAGAGTGGTAGAATAAACCCATTGTTTTTAATACCTAGTACACAAATTTTAAATTATGATCCCTAATTGAGGTACAATGAACTATGGGCGAAAATGTGAAAATTTCAAACTCTATATCAGAGACTATCAACTCCAATCCCATTTATTTTCCATAGATATGGGTGGTTATGATATAATATTGGGGGTAGAGTGCCTATGCACATTGTGATCACTCATAATGTATTTCAAAGAAATCTATATAAATTTCTCTAAATGGGGACATGTATACACCCTTCAATGGATTTTGGTAAGGTCCCTTGAAATAGTCAACGCCCATGGTATGGAAAAATTATTAAATAAAGGCAACTCTAGAATTATTTGAAAATTTAATTCCATATAAGTTATGGATAATCCATAATTTGACATAATAAATACTCTTAAATTTTCAATTGTTCCTTAACAAAAATCATCAAGTCTTTCAAACGCCAAAGACTAAGTTTGTCTATTCTTAAAGAGAGCACTAACATAACATTCCCTTGATCCCAAGAATTCAACCACAAGATGTAGATTCTTATTAACACCCTTTTGCACAAACTAATATAAGAGAAAATATCACTCAAGAACTATTGAAGGTGGAGGTCATACAACCTACTACAAGCCCTTATTCATGTGTAGTAGTCTTGATATTAAAGAAGGAAGGAACCTAGTGCAAGTGTCCTAATTATTAGTGGTCTTCTAGATGAAAAGCATGGAGAGAAGTTTTTCAATGATAAACATATGAAGGCCAATATGAGTCTTTTGTGATTACTTTCAATATTTATTACACTTCATAAACCTTCTAGAGCCTCATGAACAAAATTTTCAAAGCCTTTCTATGAAAGTTCTTCTAGTCTTTTTTGACGATATTATGCTCTACAATAAAGCATGGGAATTACAGATAGAGAATGTTGATAAGTCCTTGAAACTCTTTCGAGATGACCAATTATTTATGAAGTATTCCAAAGGTGCCTTTTGGGCTCCTAGATTTGAATATCCATGATTAGCCCCATTCTAAAACACTTAGATTTTAAGGGGAATTTTAGGAAATAAATGATATTGCAAAATAATTGTGAACAATCATGGTAAAGTTATAGCTCCCCTGATTGTACTTGGAAATGTTTGCTTTGTTTCCTGACATGTGCTTAACCATTGCTCGAGGATCCGTTAGCTCTGGAAATGTGTTTGCTTACTAACACCTATGAGTTCTAGTGTAACACAAATCATGATCCCAAAAATTGGTATCAGATAAAGGTTCCTTTAGGAATAAATTTACCACTAAAAGGTAAATTGATATGGCATCATGGCTAAACCAGAAAGTCAGGATTCTTATTCAAGTAAGATACCAGTCCTTGATGGTACAAATTATGTATTTTGGAAAGTCAGTATGGAAGCCTATTGAATGTCCCCATGTGTAGATGCTTGGATTTTTGTATTAGTTGATTATATTGTCCCAGAAACCCCTCCTAAAAACACAAATGATAAAAATGTTTATGGGAACAATGAAAAGGAAAAGAGTGCAATTCTCTTTGGCCTTAATCAATATGACCTAGTAAAAGCAATTCAATGTAAGTGAGCCAAGGAAGTATGCTACAAGCTCTAGAATAGTTATAAAGGAGATGAGAAAGCTAAGCAAGCCAAACTTCAAGCCATTAGCTTGAGGTTTCAAAGCTTAACAATGAATAATTAAGAAAATATACCAGAATATTTTCTTAGATTGATGAGGTGGAAAATATGATTAGAGGATTTGGAGAAGAACTCATGAATGAAGTAGTTTTCCATAACGTATTGATATCTCTTCCTATGAGATTCAATTCTAAGATCTCATCTACATAATAGATGTCAAACTTAAAGTCTCTTTTAATGAAGGAGCTACATGGAACTCTCACTTCCTATGAGATGAGAATAGAAAAAGAGAAGGTTGAGAAAAAGGAGGTAGAAGTTAAAGCCTCAATGAAGACTAAGGAACACAAATATCACCAAGAATGTTCCAACTCTGAATTTGATCAAGAGTTGGCTTAGTTTGCTAGAAAGCTAAAACATGGTTTAGGAAAGTATAAGGGAAATCTACCCTTCCAATTCTTTGAATGTGGAAGGTTTGGGAAATTTTCCTCCAAGTTTCCTTATTTAGATAAGACAAGAAAGGAAAAGGATCAAAAGCCCAGAGATAAAGCTCAGAATTCTCATAAGAAGAATCCTTTCAAGAAAAAATGGGCTCTACTCCAAAGAGGATAGTTTTGCATTAGAAGGAAATAGGCAAGAGTCTCCAAAAGATGAGGTTGATGAATTCTTACTCATGGCATTAGAATATAAATATAAATCTAAGAATGAATCAAACCTCAAGGAAGAAGAAGATGAAAGTGTAGTAGATCTTGAAGGGGAGCTCATCAACGCCCTTGATGAATTGAAGATAACCTAAAGGAAGAAAAAGAAAATAAAAGAGAAGTTGTTGTGAGATAAAGAAGGTATGTACAACTCTGATAATGAAGAGTTTGTTTATCAAAGTAAAAAGTTTGAGGAATCTACTAAGAGTGAAGATAATCTGGCACAACAATTAGAAGAAAAGAAAAATAATTGTAATAAGCTAGAAGATGAGAGTAACCTCTTGAAACAATAACTGACCAAGAAACGGGAAAAAATGATTATAAAAATATATAAACAGGAAATTTGTCTCTAAAACTCAAGCTTGATGATGCAAAAAGGGAAGAAGAGGTTTTGAATGGATTAATCATTGATTGGGAAATAGCTTCCATAGTTTAGAAGCAAAGAATAGCTCTGAGTACAAACCTTGATATGTCCAAAACTGAGATGGAATTACACCAAAAAAATTGTTTAAGGAAGAAAGAAACTAAACCACATTATGAGCAATCAAAGTTTTCTAACAAATAAGGTAGGTCTGGGTTACCAAGAAATATAAGAATATTTTAAAGGAAAGGTTAGTCTCAGGTCCAAAGGTATCAAAAGATTTGAAATGGAATTAAAAGGAAACGCTAGTGATGATAAATGAAATATAAGTCACATAAGCACTTAGCAATGGAGAAAGTTTTAGAATTTTCAAATATTCCTCCACATAGATAGGTAAATCAACGAACGAGAAAACTAAGGTACAATTGATTTCGTCAAGCTGATTAATTCTCAAATATTAGGTACCCAAAATTATTTTATGGACATTGTTTTTCATGTCACAATTTTGGACATAAATCCATTAACCATAGAATTGTCAAAGTTCAAATATATGAAAATTTAATATCTAGATAATCAAAATCCTAGTTCTAGAAATTCATTTGATGGGCATGAAAAATCCCCCTCCCACCACCACACCCCCCTCCTTTCTAAATTAAATTTATTTTTTTAAATGTAATAACTTTGGACATAAGCAAAATGCATGAAAAAAAAGTTTGTTTGTGTAGCTAGACAATAAATCTTTGAATAATTAGTGGAGACATGAAGACGTGGAAACATAAGGCTAAGAAAGTTGAGGAGTACGGAATTTCTTTATCTGCACATGAACATAAAAGAAACTGGTGTGTAGATATTGTTTTCTCTAAGCATATGATTGAAGACAAGAGTAAATTCTTGTTTCTAAAATAGAAAAGCAAAGGTGATCTCACATTCAGAAATAATTCATTCGAACAAATTAAAGGAAAGGGAATAGTTAGTCTAGATGAAAATACCAAGAAAAAGATTTCCTATATGTGGATGGTCTCAAGAACAACCTACTGTGTGTAAGTAAAATATGTGAAAATGACTATGATGTGACTTTTCACTCAAAGGACTATGAGATATAAAAATATATGAATCGAAAGTTGGTAGGAAAGGAAATCAAAACTCTCAACAATGTGTATGCTTTTGATGATTCCACAGTGAATTGCTACTTAAGAAAAGTAGACCAAACATGGTTGTGGTACAAAAGGTTGGGGCATGTAAATTTACATAGTCTAGTCAAAATTAGTAATCTAAGGGTAGTCTAAGGCTTACCAAGACTATTAAAGCTCGATAGTCTAATCTGCAAGTGTTGTTAGTTTGGAAAATAGATAAGGACACCATTCAAAATAAAGGAGTTGTCATATTCTATGCCTTTGAAGTTGGCTCACATGAATATATATGGTCCCACAAGAACAAATAGTCTAAGAGGAGAAAGATACTTTATTGTATTTACTAATGATTTTACTATGTTTTCTTTGATACTGTTGCTGAAAGACAAGCTAGCAGCTCTGAGTAAGCTGAAAATATTTAAGGCTCATGTTGAGAATGAGAAGGAAATCAAGATGAAATGCTTCATATATGAAAGAGGAGGAGAATTCATATCGGAAGAGTTTGAAAGTTTCTATGCAAAACATAGCATAAATAGGCAGTACTCAGTAGTAAGAACACCAAAATAGAATGAGGTAGTTTAAAGGGAAAAAAAACATTCAAGAGATGGCCATAGTAGTGATGGAGGAAGGAAAGGTTTCACACAATTGTTGGTGGCTGGGGAATTGGAGGAGGATATCCAATTCCCCACAATTTCATGGGATCTCTTGGAGGCCATGAAGTACGATTTGCTGTGGGCCACTAAGGACATGAACCGAATCCGCGGTAGTAAGATTTTCTGGGTGTTTATGGAAATGAATGTCAGAATGGGGATTAACGCAAGTCGGGGGTATCACGCACTATCTACAACTGCCTGCAACGTTTTGCAGAAATTAAAGTGGACTTTCATCACATCTACCTCACGGCACGCAAGGACCCTATGAAGAAGTGGAACGAGCTACCATATATGGCCACAGATGATGTGATATTCGACATACTGCCGACGTGGCTACTGGATTGGTGCGCTCCAGACATCTCTTCACTGGAAGATTTTGCTACGCAAAAAAAAGGAGGAGGAAAAATTGTGCATGGCACAGCTGGCAGCAAAGGGATGGAAAGAAGCAGCAACAGAAAAAACGCAGGAGGTGTGGGACGTTGCAGAGACAACAAAAGAATAGAAAAGGGTTGCAGTAGTAGGATCACAGAAGGAAAAAAAGAAGGCGCACGAGGGCCAAAAGTCACCTTCGCTTGAGCAGGAGAAATAGATCGAAAGAGAGGAAGTGGAGGGCAGAGTGGACCCAAAAACAACGTCAACACAATTGAAGCACCAGCACCTAAGCGAGCGTATGGGGTCGCGCAAGAAGGTAAAAGTATCCAAGCTATCTATCGACTTGATCAAACTTACTGAGGGGGGATCTGCATGATATAGGAGAGACGGTGCACGAAATTATGACGGAGGCCCTCTAGTACCTCGCGGAGGAGAATCAGATTGTGT